>OX465285.1:75849356-76131513 GCA_949987705.1 Thereva unica
CTGTTCCACCGAAATATATAATCTCCTGCCTTCACGGCGATGTTTTTCCCGCAACACAAGACTTGCCCATTCGGCTCATCCTCACTATCTACAGCCCTTATTTTCGCGCACACACCAGTTTAGTAATTCGTTCTTTTCGAGAACAACTCGACTGTGGAACAACCTTCCACAGTCAGTTTTCCCAAACTCATATAACACCCAAGAGTTTAAACGCAAGGTTCATCTCCACCTCCTCATGTATCCCCCAGACTCCCTTTAATCTTTTTATTCTTTCTCTATCCTTCGAGCTAAGCTTACTACCAGACACCCGACGTTGACGTGTACGACATGACGGACTGGTAGTACAAAGGGTGACACCTGAGCTTAGACTTTCACATAAAAAAAAAAAAAAAAGGCAAGACTTTTTGCTCATCACTGAAAGAGTTTTGGCACTTAGTGACGAGCAGGAAGTCTTGCTAAATATGCAGGACCAGTTTTGCTTTTCTTGTGTTATTTCTTCTTAGGAAGTCGAGTTTTTTACTATAATTTTTACTGAATACTATTTCAGATATAACATCATCTCCAGATTTGGAGTAAAATTTGATCCTCCCCCCCCAAGAATTGCTTGTGAATCCACCCCTGGCTACGCATACACTTTTGGTCTTTTGGGTGATAAAACCTACTAACTATGCATTATATTAACTTATTCCCCTGTGTGTAACCTATATTGGTCATGCAGTAATTAACCATGCATTATTTGAGCAATTTCGACTTTTGAAAGTTTAGGTCGCAAGAATATACGGGTTTTAAATTTGGCGTTCCCCCTGATCTGGGGCCCGAGTTCATTCGTCTCAGGTGCCCCCATTGTGGCGGGCCAGCTCATGGATGAATGATATTAAATCCATTTTAATGTAGTCTTAGGTTAGGTTAGGTTGGTTAGGTTAGTTAGGTTAGGTTAGGTTAGGTTAGGTTAGATATGGCTGAGCTGTTGGTTCGAGCTCTAAGTATTGTGATGCCATAGTGATCCCACTTTAAACCTGATGTGAAAGTGTCATTTCTTCGCTAAAACCATTTCTAGGAAGTAATGAATCTTCTAAGTTGCGGAATCGCCTTGCTGGTTGATTTGCAGAACTACCGCTTGTATGGATAGAACCTTTACTTGGTATACCCTGCAGGGATCGGGTAGTCGGAAGGAGTCTTCAATCCCAAGCTCTGGGGAAAATACTCCTCCTCCCTCGAGCTTAGAGCAATCAGTAAAGAAGTTTATGGGACCCTGAAAACTGTGTGGTCTATTTCTCCATTCACAGTGTGAAGGGATGTGCACTTCGTAATTCCTCGTGAAGGTAATCTCGGGAATGCAGAAGTCGGTTTTTGTGTGGATAGGAACAGAGTTCAGCATCTTCGTGTGTCCTTCCCTGATTTCGGTTCAAAAATCGGATTCTTTCATTCTAAGGGCTGCGATGGTTGCGCTTTCCTTTGCCACAAGATTTAAAGGGAGGAGGTATAAAATAATATTTAGGGCATCTGTAGGTGTGGAGCAAAGTGCTCCCGTTATGCAAAGCTCACCACATCTTTGTACTTTCTGTAATTTGTTAAGCCCGGTGGATTTACTCAGGGTTGGCCACCATACTAAGACCCCGTAAAGGAGAATTGGGCGGACGATCATTTTGTAGATCCATCGTATACTATGTTAGGGCAGTAGCCTCATTTCTTCATAATGGATTTTTTGCAAGCGAAACGGGGGGATCTTATACCTGAAGAGGACCAGTTCCGTTTTTTCTGGGTTATCGCAGAGAGGGTTTGTAACGTCGCCTCCGTGAGAACCCAGAGAACTTAAGGAAATTTTCCTTTGTTGATAATAACAAGGTCATCCACGTACGCTACTGTTAAAATGATTCTTTATGTGAATTTATAAATAAGTATTAAATAAGGGTAGTAGCATAAAATGTAAGAGTTTTAATAAAATATAATTGGTATACCTATACTATAGTGATTTGTGTATTGTATATAATTACAAATTCCTGTCAGTTTAACAATTTACATATACAATAAACTTCAAGTCCTTAGTACCTTCATTACTCATAAACTAACACACCATCTCCGCGCCGTCTTGCCCCCTTTAAACAAACAAAACTCCAAGTAACCAAATGTTATGTAAAACAGGCAGCTTATATCAATCCAAATCACTTCACCACTTAAAGAGCCAACATCATTAATAAACGCCGATTCCCCAAAACCAAAAGAAATGGATCTCGAAAAGTTTCTGACAGAATATTTTTCCTCACTCCGCCAGCATCAATCTCCACTGCATAATTTTTCTCCGTGGATGGCCCCCGAAGAATGTGTTATATTTACAAAATTTAGAAAGCTAAACATCGCACCTAACTGACACATTCACTGACATGCCGATGGTATAATTTCCGTCTTAATGAAGCAATTAACGATATATGATCCTAGACTTAAGATAACCAGGTGCCTTCGGGGTTGATCATAAATCAACGCACTCATATTTTATGTGTTTGGAGTTTATGAACGAAAACAGACGAAACAGCTGTAAACAGATCAGTCCTGACGCGGCGGCACCGACGATCTAGAGAGGATCTCTCTCGCGCTGAACGAGTGCTGCTAGTATGCCTGCCAGTGCATCTACATATAGTATGTCTAGCATATTGGGTGATCTTTGGACCATCTTCAGTTCGGATCTCCTCGACGACTTCATGGCCCCGGACATGTAGGTCTAGATCACACCCGATCGCCGATCGTGTTTATATAATCTGTCTGCACGTCTTTCACGTTTGATGTCGAAAAGTGGCTCTAACACTAGCCAGAAATATTAACTCGCAGCATTTCGTGATGACTCCAAAAGGAGCCGGGCTGAGGTGCTCCGTTGAGTAAACAAGCAACATCCGGAACTGAGAAGGATTTGTCAAAAATGACGGCAACAACATAATTTTCATATTTATTCCGGAATTAATCATTTTTCATGGCTTCAGAGTTGAGAGGGGGGCCATTGTGGCAATTTGTCTGGATGCCGAGTGATTGAAGCCATCCAAGGTTTACCCCTGAACTCTTATGTTTTCCCCTATGATAGGAAATGATAAATTGATTATGAAGATGACTCCATTTCGGTTTCAGATTTCATCAATTTGTCTTTTTTGGAAATGTTGTCATTAATCATATTATGAGGGGAAAAAATGGTGCGTGTGTGTTTTAATATTATTTTGATTCGAGCTTTGTTGTTGTTGAAAATTTATGCTATTTTTGGAAAATGAACTCAGATTGCTTCTACCTTGAACTCAGATTGCTTCTACTTTCACTGAAAATTTGACAAAAATACTGAAAAGGAGATTTAGTTGTAAAATCGTCTAAAATAATATGTATCGACTACAACTACTATAACAGCTTTTTATCTACTAAAGTCTACCAAAGTATATATATTCGTGCTACTTAACTAAACCAAACCTCGCTGTTAAGTTCTACATTTATTAAATACTCCTAACAAACGACGTTATGATTGTTTGGTCTTACCACCTTACCACAGCTTAACTATCATAATCTGAAAGTCATCGTCCACCTATCAATGAATTACGTCCAAAAGTTGAATCCTTGTTGCAATTAAAGCAATAAAATTAAATTTAAAGCAATTCTTTTTCTACTGGTGCAATTTCAACTCTTTTATTTCTCGACGTGCGATTTCTATTCCCCATTCTAGACTAATATTTATTGCTTAAGGTGGCTTAGAAATATGTTTATGATGACACTTGTACGCTAAGAGCTACGACTGAGGTTTTATTATGCAGCAAATATCGATTCTCGAGTTACACACAATTAGTAAGAAGCGTTTATTTCCTGTCTTTACTTCAGACACATAAAAACGAATCAGGTATGGTGCTTGTTTGGGCGAAGGAATTTACAATACTTTTTGGCTTTGATATTTGTTGATTATGAAGTTTTGTTTCATTTTGAATTCATTGTCAATTTACAAAAAAATCTTATTAAGAAAGAAAAAATTTACAACAACCTCATAGCCCTCAATAGACATATCGATAATAATACCGACCTAATTATGTATGTCAACATCCGTAGCTTAAATGCCAATATAGATAAATTGTCAGTCTTAGTTGAACGTCTTAAGGTCAAGCCTTGTACCTATAATAGTATGTTCAGAAACCTGGAAACTTGAACATGCCGAGTATTTTAATATACCAGGGTACAAAATGCAGATGGTGTGGTAATGTATATAAAAGATTACATAATGGAAAATACAGAAATTATTAAATTAGGTAGACTTAGTATAATTAATGCTTGCATAATTTTAGGAGATAATAGTAAAATAGAAATGTCAGCTCTTTATAGATCGCATGACATCCCAAAAGTTGAATTCATAGCTCAATTAAAGACTTACATGAGTATGAAAAAAAACGTTAAAAATCATTTTATAATTGGTGATTTCAATATAGATTTAATTAAATTTGATAATCTTAGTCAAGAGCATTTAAACAATTGCTTAGAGCAGGGTTTTATTCCTGGTTTCCAAACAATTACCAGACCTTCAGATCATAGTAGTATAAAGGGTACTTGAATTGACAATATTTTCATCAAAACGAACTCCATAGACACCAAACCTGTTAAGCTAGCTAATCTGTTTAGCGATCATTATCCACTTTTTATAACAATAAATAAAATTAAAAACATTGATGATAATAAGCATTATAATCCTATAAATTATAAAAAACTAATAACCTTAGCTGGAAAAGAACATTTAAATACGATATTGACAATACATGACACAAATACAGCTACTGAATCGCTTATTAGTCTAATTACTAAGTGGATTAAACTGTCTAAGTTAAAAACTAAAAAGCAATCTAAATCCACTCCTCGTAGTCGTTGGATAACGAAAGGTATCTTGACATCTTGTGAGAAAAAAGAATTTCTTTATTTGATTTGGAAAATGGAGCCAGATAACCTACATATTAAGACTGAATATAAAAAATATGTTAAAATTCTTAATAAGGTAATAAAAGAAGCCAAATTCAAGTATGACAAACAACAAATTGAGAAGAATATTAATAATTCCAAAAATTTATGGTCGTTTATTAACAATAAACTTGGCAGAAAATTAAAAAAGAATGATAAAATTAACTACATTTACGATGATAATAAATCAAAGATACATGACCCCAGAAAAATCGCGGACTGTTTGAATACATTCTTCAGTAATGTTGGTACTGAGCTTAGTAACAAAATTCCCCAACCAAATAACCTTACACTAAATCTTCCACCAGTCAACCCTAATACGATATTTTTAACACCAACAAATACATCTGAAGTATACAATATTATTAAAAATATGAAAATTAAGAGCAATGGTGTTGACGAGATCAACTCAAGAAGTATTATCGTACTAGCTAGATTCATTGTGAAACCTCTCGTACACATAATCAATTTATGCATTTGAAAGATCTACTTGGCCTGATGCTCTAAAACAAGCTGATGTAAAACCGATCTATAAAGCTAAAGATAAGCATAATATGTCTAATTACAGACCAATATCTTTAATTTCAAACATAGCTAAAATCTTCGAAAAAGTAATTTACAAGAGAATTTTAAACTTTGTTAATATACATAACATAATTTCAAAAAGGCAGTATGGCTTTATGAAGAAATTGGGTACTAATGATGCTCTAAGTTATTTAACGAATATAATATATGACAAACTTGATAAAAGCATCCCAATAGCAGTCACATTTTTAGATTTAGCAAAAGCGTTTGATACAGTAAATCATAAAATTTTGTTAGAAAAATTGTACAATTATGGAATAAGAGGTAATGCCCATCAGCTTATTACTTCTTACTTGCATGATAGAACTCAACGCGTTAAAGTTAATGCTGCTATAAGTGAACTCTGCGTTGTACGAACGGGTGTTCCACAAGGAACAGTCATGGGACCCCTATTATTTATCTTATATGTAAATGACCTATTATGTGGTATGCCTGATGAGACAATTATATCATTTGCTGATGACACAGCAGTCATATCTATTGGTAAAACGTGGACTGAGGTTCAAGACAAAATGAATAATTATCTTAGGGAAGTAAGTAATTGGCTAGCTTTGAATAAGCTATCATTAAACCTAGACAAAACTGTATACATGCCTTTTGGAAACTACTGCACAAGTGTTCCCGTTAACATAAATATTTCTGTTAATGGAGAAACTTTGCAACGAGTTGAATCTTGTAAATACCTTGGAGTCATTTTTGACTGTAGAATGAAATGGGATAAACATATTGAATACATATTGAACAAAACAAAATTTTTAATATTCATATTCTATAAACTCTCCAAGATCATGAATACTGATACACTGATGAAGTTGTACTATGCATTCTTCCAGAGTATAATTAATTATGGGATTATTGCTTGGGGTGGAGCGTATTCAAATTGCTTAAATCTTCTGCAAAGCCAACAGAAAAAAATACTAAAAATAGTAAATAGTAATAAATTTAACATTTGTAACAATCCTTTGAATCTGGAACAGCTATTCGCCCTTGAAGCTCTAAAATATCATTACAACTCTCTGAAAGAAAAATTTAATAGCTCAATCAGTACTACAAGGAACAAGAGTATTTCTATACCGCAAAGATTTAAAACGGTTAGTTATAAAAATAGTTTTATAAGATCAATTTATACTTTTAACGTACTTCCTAATGAACTCAAAAGCTTAACTAATGTAAATACTAGGAAACATAAATTAAAAAAATGGATAGCTTTAAACTACTAATAAAATGTATTGTTGTTTGCATATATTATATTAATTTGTTATTCAAAAAATTATACATATAAAGGATTTTTCTTATTATAAGTCTTATACACATTCTCCTTAAATAAAAATTTTCTTTAAATATTAGTTTTAAGTTCCTATATTTATAACCAATCCCACTAACAGGTAACAACGATTACCTCTGTGGAGATTTTCATGTTATTATTATATAATTCATGTATATCTTTTGGTTTAATAATAAATAAATAAATAAATAAATTTTAGTAATGGATCGTGAAACAAGAGATAATAAACCAACAGTGTGTGTCACCCACACGGTTTTATTGAATATGTACTAGAGACATTTAAATACTATGCCCATTATCAAAACGTCATTGGCGGACTTATTCGACATATTTGGAGGAGAGGCTGTCACTGTACTATGATCACAGCGTTTACGTCAGGTGATTACCGGTGTTAAAAATGAATATAGGACATACTTTGAGATCGGAGAGGATATACTTTGCAGCCAAAAACACAGGTATTAGATGTAAGTTGTATATAGACTTATCCTGATATGGAGGATCTGCCAGAAAGGGTCAATCTTTCCTGACATACTGGTGGGAATTTTATGGACCAGCATTTAATTGAAAATCAGGGTGTTCCCTGTTATCATTTACATCACCCACTGTCCTAATCGTCGTAAATCACCTAGTCCATACCAAATCCATATCAAATCTTCGAGAATTTTTACCCAAGTACGGGTCATACGGTACACTTTTATATCGTAAGTTCATGCCAACTATTTGTATATCAAGAGGTCCGTAGAAATTATTCTTGATTGTAGACACAATATTTGTATTGCATTCAACTCCTTCAAAGAGAATTGCGATCTAATCTCTAATAAATAAAATAATAATAGACTGTCTTGAGTGAGAAATATTGAACCAGGTCATATTTTGAGAGTTTCCCAAACTCTCTCCATCTAAGTATTTACTCTGCTTGATTTCAATATTGGATCTTTTTAGTATGCTAATGGCACCACAATCAAATAAAGGCTGGCCCATCTTTTAAGGTCCTGGACGTAGTATTAGCCAATGATATTTGATGGGTGACCGCTTAGTCCAAATAGTCGAAGCATCCCAACTTCGACCAACGAATCGTTTATGTAGGATGGCAGCTTTGATAATCACCGTAATTTTTCTCTCTGCCCTTCATATCCCCCA
The DNA here is from genome assembly GCA_949987705.1 of Thereva unica. Lineage (NCBI taxonomy): Eukaryota > Metazoa > Arthropoda > Insecta > Diptera > Therevidae > Thereva > Thereva unica. Next base: position 75,857,326 of record OX465285.1, read on the forward strand.
AAAGCGGAAATTCAGGGCAAAGTGATAATCAAGCAAGAGTTCTGACATCCTTGTTACTGCGCCCCAATAATTATTTGGCCTAACAGAGGGGCTCTTCAACAAACTGGTGAGTGTTAATATAGTCGGTTCCAGACCGACGAATACAATGGCTTGTGGGCTGTTTGGCCAAGGCAGCAGTAGATTTCTTGCCTTTGAAGCCACTACGACCCGGGACCGAAAGAAGGATAGCTTGATTGAGAATGCCCAGCTTTCTAAAGGCCCTTTGGCACCTCTGAACTAATTTAGACTAGGTCCTACGGTACCTTATTGCCATGATTGCCCTTCGTTACCAGAGAAGATAGAGATCGGTTTGTTTTTGTAGGACCTTCTGAAGTTCTCTTTAGTGCCTGCTAGTATAGCGTACACCGCTGCTTGAAAGCCAGATATGCCTAGGTTTATCGTTCTACTGAATCTGAGCTTTCACTCTTCGCCAAACTCTAGGTAGCCTTTCATTTTCATTTCCAGCGCCGCCTTAATGGCGGATTCTTCTATCTCAAGGTGGAGTGGTACCAAATTGAGGGGAGTCTCAGGCTCTGGGGATGGCCCCGCTGAAGTAAGGCAGGCCTTACTGGGCTGGGCTAAGCTAGCACGGTGTGCGGACGTGCGGGGTGCGCTGTCGCCGGTCACCCAGGCAATTCGATTTTAAAAATTGTCTCGTGCTGTACCGTTTAGTATAATCAAACTGAGTGAAATTCATCCCTTTGTTCCGTGTCGAAACGGCAACTTTCTGTTTTTGTGAAGTTACAATAATTAAACAATCAATTAATTAATTCCGAATTACCATCTACTGAAAAAAAAAAAAAAAAAAAAAAAACAATAACTAAGTGAAAATAAAAAAATCAATAAAGTGACGTGTATTGGCATGCGAGTGAAGGTGTCATCAACTCCCGCACCGACAGTGATTGAACTGACTGACTGCACAAGTAAGTAAGTTCTTTCCTTCTTGCCACATCCCGGTCTCGGCACCGCCGGCGTCAGTGCCAGTATCGGTCAGCTGACGGGCTTCTTCTTGCGTTAGGAGGCATAACACTCCAGCAAGGAGTATCCCGATAGCCCCGATGGTCATGACAATGGCAGTGCCGGTTACGACGGAGGTTGACCTTGTACATACTAAGCCTCGATACAAAAATTTTTGTATTGACTGCACCAACATCCGTGGGCTGGAAGCGAATTTCTATTCGGTGATGTGCCATCTCTGCGTTTTTTCTCCCCCAATCTTCGCACTAAGTGAAACCCAAATATTACCTAACGATGATTTAGATCGTTTCCAGGTTTCTGGGTACACATTAGTGCACAACCTCTCCCCTCATAGGGGAATTGCCATTTATATTAGGAAAGACGTAGCCTTCCAGAAGGTGTACAATAGTACAACTCCTGATTTCAACCATCTCGGTCTAAAAATTTTACTTCCAAAGCACGTCATTTTCTTCTGTTTTCTATACAGGAGTCCTAATATCAGTAATGAAGCTTCCTCTCTAGCATTTGACGCTATCTCTGAACGTATCTCCGGTTTTTTATCCTCCCATCCGGACTGTGAGATCATTGTTGCGGGTGATTTCAATGTTCACAACGTAAATTGGCTGAATTACTCAAATGGCACCAGTGTTTCTGGCAGGGATGCTGAGCTCTTTGCTGAGACAAATAACCTATACCAAATTGTCAACGGTCCTACACGTATTCCTGACACTGCCGGTCAAGGACGCCACCTCCTTGATCTTTTTCTTACCTCGCACCCAACAAAATACTCCGTCGAAATTGACTCTCCTCTCAGTCAACTCAGATCACTGTCTAATCAGCGCCCACTTCCCATATCGATCTCCTACCCCAACTACGCCAGCTCCTAGGAGAACCGTTTGGCATTATGGGAAGGCCAACTGGTGGGGGCTGATTCGCTTTTTTCAATCTACTGACTGGGATCTATGTTTCCAGAACCGCGATGTCAACTTTGCCGCTCTCTGTATTACCAACATTATATTGGCTGGTATGCACCTATTCATTCCTCATTCCTCCAAATCCATAAAGCCTAGGCAGCATGGATGGTTTAATCGGGAATGCATGAATGCAATTAAAACTAAAGAAGCCGCCTACAGAGAGTACAGACATTCTCCGAGCGAACTATCTAGACGTGAGTACATAAGGTTGAGAAATTCCTGTAAATCCACCATCAGGAAAGTCAAGGAATTATACGATGACAGGCTGAGAAATAAACTCATTAACTCCACTGCTGGCAGTAAAAATTTTTGGTCCTTGGTAACATCCATCAGGAAGAATTTTACCTCACACACAACGCCTCCATTCATCTACAATAGGCAGGTGATAGCAGAAAGCAAACCCAAGGCCGACTTACTCGCATCTCTGTTCGCCGCAAACTCTTCCTTACCCTATGCTGACACGCAACCACCAGCCATCGAGTGTTCCACCCACTCAATGGACGGAGTTTTCTTCAGAACACGTGAAGTGTATAGGTGTCTCAAAGAGCTTGACTCCAATAAATCCACTGGCCCAGACAATATTCCCCCTATGGTTCTTAAAAAATGTGCCTTACCTTTGGCTAAACCTCTGCGCAAACTTTTCGCCCTATCCTACTTCTCCGGAGTCTATCCCGACTCCTGGAAACTGGCCCATGTTCAGCCCATACCAAAAAAAGGTGAAGCTAGTGACCCTACTAACTACCGCCCAATAGCAATTACTTCTATTCTCTCCAAAGTGATGGAGACAATAATAAACAAGATGCTTTTGAGATATCTTGAGCACCACAAAATATTAAATGACAAACAGTACGGCTTTAGACCAAAAAGATCTACTGGCGACCTCCTTGTTTGCCTAACTGAACACCTCAACCAAAGTATACACCGATTTGGTGAATCTGGCCTGGTTGCTTTAGATATCTCCAAGGCTTTTGACAGAGTGTGGCACCCCGCTCTGTTAACCAAACTCCAGGCTATTGGTATTGACTTCGTTCTAAGGAACTGGATTAAAAGCTTCCTTTCTGGCCGTTCAATCAAGGTAGTATTGGATGGCGTCGAATCCGACCCCCACACCATCTCCGCAGGTGTTCCCCAGGGCTCAATTCTATCACCAGCTCTCTTCCTAATTTTTATAAACGACCTGCTCTCAATCCCTTCCAACCCACTTCACTGCTTTGCCGACGACAGTACACTACGGTACTCCTATGGCTTCGATACTGTAGGACAAGCACGCGCCAGACCTTGTCTGCATTATCGCAATCTCATGTCCATCTCAATCAACAGGGACATCGAACGAATTCTTGAATGGGGCCGCAAGAACCGTGTCGAATTCAATGCATCCAAAACGAAGTACTGTCTCATCTCTAATAAAACCTACACCGACCCTCCTTCTATTTCAGTGGACAATAAAAACCTAACGGCAGAACCGTCTTTAAACATCCTAGGCATAACACTATCCGATGATCTGCGGTGGAATAACCACATATTCCAAATCGCTAAACAAGCATCGCAATGCCTGGGATTCCTGAAAAGATGCAAATTCCTCCTTCAGCTGTCGGCCAGGGCTACAATCTACAAGTCCTACATTCGTCCCCGCCTCGAATACAACTCGCATATTTGGGCTGGGGCCCCGAAAACCACCTTAGCCTGGCTGGACAAGGTGCAAAGTCGCGCTCTCAAACTTATTGGCGATAGCGCCATTTGCTCCTCAATTGACTCATTAAGCCACCGTAGGAATGTAGCAGCCCTTACAAAATTTTACCGTATTTTACCACAACGATTGCTCTTCTGAAATAAGTAACCTCATGCCTCCACGGCAACTTTTCTCCCGCAACACTAGACTTGCCCGCTCGGCTCACCCTTATAGTCTACAGCCCTTATGTTCGCGCACACTCCGATTTAGAAATTCGTTTATAACAAGAACAACACGACTGTGGAACAACTTACCTCAGTCAATATTCCCGAACTCATACAACACCCAAGAGTTCAAGCGCAAGGTTCACCACCATCTCCTCCAACACCCACCCGACTCCCCCTAATCTATCCTATCTCTCTCTCTCTATCCTTCAAGCTAAGCTTACTACTAGACATTGCACCATGACGTGTACGACATGACGGACTAGTAGTACAAAGGATGACACCTAAGCTTAGACTATCACATAAAAAAAAAAAAAAAGGCCAGTCTTTGAATTTTGCCTAATTTAGTTATGAAACTTTTAAGAACCATATTGTGTCGATGATGGTGAATATCCAGTACATGGCCTTGGACTGTAAACCCAATGTGAATCCATAAGCTCAGCGACAGGCCCAGTTCCAGTTGAGCTTTACATTTAACGTCACTCCTAAGAATTTGGCTTGTTGCCTTGCCGGTCCCGGCAATGTTCGTCTCCTGATATATGGAATCAGAATTATTTTTTCAGGATTGACATTGAGCCATACGCTGGTACATCACTTGCAGACCAAATCAAGTGCCTGCTTCAGACGCCTACCTACACAGACGATGTTGTCGTCTGTGTAGACTTGGACGACATTTGTATGTATTTGCCATTGAGTACCTCTAGGAGTTGACTTACAACAAGGCACCACTGAATTATAGGTAACCCACTCGGCTTACTCTCATACCAATCCCCTTTTCCGCGCACACTAAAGTCTAAAAGTTCGTTTATAAATAGAAATATTGGGGTGTGGAATAATCACCCACAATCAGTTTTCCTGAACTTGTACAACATCGAAGAGCTCAAACGTAAAGTCCATCGTCACCACAACACCCCCCAGATCCCCTGATTTATCATATTCTCTCCTTGTCCTGCTACTAGACATTGCACCATGACCTGACCGGTAGTACAAAGGGTGATTCCAAAGCTTGGTATTCCCACATAAAAAAATACAATTCCCATTGTTTCGCTATAGTGCCCTCCAGGGACCCCTTAAGGTGAAAAACCATTAACAGTATGTGTGTAGGAGCCATGGTCTCTCTTTATTGCCTCGAGATCTGCCAAGGCGCCTTTAAAGGTTTTTCTGACTCTCGAATATCTTCGATGCCTTTGCAGATGTCCCTCCAGCTATTTCGAACTATTATAGGTACTGAGTGGGCGCCTATAGTTTGCTGTAGAAGCAGACGGACAAAATTTCATTGGAGGCTATAGCGAAACGAAATAGCAGACTGGTATACAAAGGATGATTTCTAAGCCATACTTTAAAACCAGTCCTAAGCCGTATTTTAAAAGCAGTCACAAGTCCCAACTGCAGTCACAATTTTAACAATACGCAAAGTCACAACGACTCCCAAAATTGTGACTGTATAAATATCCGGTCACAAGTATATAAAGAGCAGATTTTTATCATATCTTTCGTAATTTATTCCAGACCCGACACACGTTTCGTTTAGAAGTTCGCGATAGTTACAAAAATAGTCACAAATTCCCAATGGCTAGCACGAGTGACAAAAGCTTGTATCTTATGAGCGGTTACAATTAAGAATAGGGGAGTTAGTTCCTTTTACTTAAAAACACAGCAATCGCATCTAGGACCTTATTAAAGTACACTGTAAATGTTTCAACATTTAAGACACAATGTACTCTTAACAAATTTGAAACATTTCTTTATGAATTAACTTTGCGCGAAGTGTGAGTGTTCTACATAAAACTGACACTTTTGAACTGATAAGATCCATAATTTCATCGAATATGATGAAACTATGTACTATTCCCTCATATCATCATTCGAGCCAGTGTAATAAAATCCGCGAAAAATTCCATGTCTATAAAGGAATGTCTTTAGTGTGTGCATTTCACCTATTCTACAAGCTGCTCGATGGCTTATTTAATATTCAAATAAAATTCAATCGTAACTTAAACTTATAAGCCAGATTACCGACATAAATTCCCAGCCAACCGATTCCCAATCTTGGCTCTTCCATGCCAGGCACTGAATAGCAGCCGTTAAGGCAACTACTTATGTTCAGCATGCGGTAAAATCAGCGTGACATCTCGTAAAATAGAAATCCGATAAATTATTTTCCTCTTCTTATCAAATCCTCATAAAGATGAGAAGAAAGAATGGCCCCGATGTCATCTTATATCAATGGCACCTTGTATCATTGCCCAGTTGCCCGGGGCTGTGTACATTTGTGCGTTTCTACATTAAGCACACGCATGTTAACAGCACTGGCCAAGGACAGCACCTAAATAACACGCCGCATGCAAAAATCTCCACCTTTTTACAGTTCGATTCCATAATTTACTGATAACATAGGGGGACAACTATCGGGGGCAATGAGGAGCAAATTTACAATCATGAAGATGGAATGGAATCGCTTCCTTGTGGTTACCTTGTTGACCTTTTGCGAACCAGCTTGAGGGCCGCGCTGGGCGTCTTTAAGGCTTTATCAAATGCCTCGGGCAAGATTTACACGCATACACCGTAGCCAGCCGGCCACGGGCCCGTGTGCGCGCCCGTGTGTAGATCTTGGATATACCTTAAGAAAGGACTTAAGTGCCAATCTGTTCGTCAATGGTTTATGAGGCCATTAATAAGTTCAACAACTGCAACAAGATCCACGGATTTCTGTGATAGCGAAAAATCATTCTGAGGTGCAAGAACTTGGCGCAAGGCGCTCGCTTCAGTTCGGGGAATGTCTGCGGATGCCGGGACATGACAACAGAATTAAAGACAGAATCCCAAGGGGTTATAAATTAATTAACACACAACCATCCACACAAAAAGAGAAATATCTGAAGAAAAAAAAACAAACAAACAAACAACAATGTGGATTACTTTGTTGCTCTCCTCAGCTGCAGTCCCAGACATAGAGAAAGGTCGTAAGCACTGGAATTCCCATCATTGCCATTTTTCTATTCATTTTATAGTTAATTTGACATGCGCACTCGACTCACAGCCGATCTTTTTTCGCAAGTTCAATCACGTCCAAAAAAGTCAACAAAAACATTTTTATTATCTCGGAATTTTTATTTGCTACTCCTTTATTTTTCAGCAGCAGAATTGCGTAAACGTCCTAAAATGTCCAAAATAACGAGACATCTTCAATCTAAATCTGTCCATCAAAGGCTACTTAACAATCCACCACTGTCCAAATAAAACCGGGATTTTTAGAGGGAAACTTATATGCCAATGGCCCCGAAAATTGGCCAAAAACCATCGCGTTCCTCGCGCCACATCGCCGCGTGCAGTAGCAGCAATCTTCGGGACTGAACCCCACATGAAAAAAAAAATAAATAAATACTCCAATCCTGGTGCCTTCATAAGATTATATTTGCCAAGACATTAGTTTGTGACTCGGTCGTGTCGTGATATTCATAAATTCAGTGCTGAGGTAAAATACAGATTTTACCTGAAAATGGCAAAAAAACACTTCAATTTCTGCACGGAGTTTTGTGCAAAATTTATTTTCTACCTTTCAGAGGTAACAGTAGTCGCGTTATACAAGTTACCTGGAGAGCATGTGCCCGGAATTTAATTGCGATAAAGTGCGGTTTGATGTCTTCCGCAATTTTTATGCTTCTTTTGGACTTTTTGCGCTGTACTAATGGCAGCAATGGGAGAGAATCAGAATAATTATCAAAAAATATTTTCCCAATGAAATGGTGCGACGTGGTTTTGGTGATTTTGTGGCTGCACGTGCAAAATGGCACCTCTTTCCTTATATAGGCACCTTTGAGATTATATAAAGAAGTTGGCACTCCTTAGGTTAGGCACTCCTTGGTTGGAGAAATTTTGGTTCGCTGTGAGTCGCAAATACCCTATAGCAGATCTAACAAATAAAAGCATTTTACTTCAATCAAGGAGGAGATATTTTGTAGCTATTGATGTACTTCTCGATATGCTTAGATATGACCTTCCTATAGATATAGTCGAGCGTTTAGTTTGGACACCTTATCTACTGTCTTTCAGGCAGATGTATGAGCTAGATTAGCATGCATTTATGAAAACTTAAGAAAGGCCTCTAACAACCGAATCTTTTATCCTATCCGAGATGCCATGCACTCACTAGTCGGAGAAGTAAGACTAAGTCCAAGTTATGTTGGGGCCTTGGGCAACTTAGAATTCTCAATTGGCTCACCCTTACGTGGTTCAGAGCTTCTTAGGCAATAAATAGGCGGAAATTTTAGCCTAAGATAGTTCTGATGCCCCAGATTAACGGGAAAGACCAGTGGTCGGCAACCAGAATGCATTGGGGTACCACAAAGCAGATAATTAAAATTACTGCACATTAAGAGTGCCAAAAAACATTGTATATGAAGCTAATTTTTTTGTGTAGTAAAACCTTTTCACAAAGCAACTTTAAGGCCCCATTCACGTAGGTACAGGTCGGCAGGTACGACCCGATGCAGGCCAGACATTACTAAGGCTGACTGAGGGATGAAGACTAGAGGGATCCATTTGAAAGGCCGTATACTGCAGGTGATCTCATGATTTCCTGCAAATACACAGGCGACGACGACGATTTAGTGTAGCAGGCTGTTAATTCAAATGCCAAAATCTTCTTGGCCTCAACGAAAATTTCAAACTGAATAGAAGTTCAGATCTTCAGGCTCGGATTGACGATAAATACCCACAGATATAAAGATTTGTGTCAGTTTTCCTGGGCTGTAGGCGCCATTTAGTATGTGGATGGTGATTGTATGGTATACTTGACCTCAAGGCAAGATATCTTCAGGCCACGACCTGTCGGTCTTTATATCAACGTTCCAGTGAACTGTGTCCCCAGCGGCTGCGGTAACGTATGTATATTCCTTACGTAGTATATACTTCTATGTACTTTGATACATACATACATATGGGCTTCCTTCGCCGTCTGTTATGTTCTAGTCGCTAACTCAGTAATAGCGCTTTACAATACCAGTCCGTCATTAGGGGCCCATACACTACAAGGTTTTATGCGTTCAAACATGTCCCACAGTCTTGTTTAACGCTGTCGCGTGACCCCTCGGTTAGTTGCCAAAAGTGGCCAGCCTCGGGTTCACGCCAAAAGCCAAAATTTGAAAGGAACTCTGAATGTACAAAAAACCGTCACAACATTACAGCGGGCTAGCTGGAGGAGTCTTGGATGGGTTTGACTTTATACTGTCTGCACTTACCTGCATGTGCGGATCCCCATCCGGGCGGCCGCAGAAGATTCAGGAGAACGAGGAGGGTCCCTGTTCTAGAAAGTGCGGCTGGGCGGGGAGCTTTGTCAGCACTAAATGAATGAAACTGTCACTCAAACAAACATATACAACGGAAATCTAATTCATCTCAAATATTTTCAACTCAACTGTTATTAAATCAAATATGATCAAATGTAATTTATATTGAGAAGAAGAAAATGGGTGAAGAATTTCTAAACTGTCTGAAAAAAACCCACCCTGGTACCATGACGTTCCTTTCTTTTACATTTTCGATTCACAAATTTCAGCAACACGTTGACCCGAAGAAAAATGATTTTGTTTGGTGTATTGAATTACTGATTATGCGTTTGAACCTCAAAATTTTCCTCCTAACTTGCTGTAAAAACTCCTCTCGCCTATCTTTTTCCAGATATTTTTCATTTATCAATTAATCAATTATGCATTAATCAATCCCTGGAGGTAGATTAAACTTCTGGGTTTTGTAAGAGTTTGGAAAAACTCGCTGCAGAAGATTGCTCCACACTATTCGCGTTGGGCTACAGTATCCGTAAAAATGATGCGGAGTTGCTGAGTTGAGGTAATAAAATTGCCATGGATATATAAAAATTATTCGGTGGAGTAACCTCAAAAAAAAAAAAAAAAAAAAAAAACTAGCGACAAAATTTTTTCAATCTGCTACATTTCTACTGGAAGTTGATGCTGGATCAAATGGCATCACCGCCAATCAGTTTCAGAACAAGTTTTTATTAACTAGCGACATTAGAGTAGTTTTCGAAGCCCGAGCGAGTTGTATTTAAGTATAGATTGAATATAGGTTTTATAGATTTAAGCTCGACCCATTTATATTTGGATTTTTGAAGAAAGAGTTTGCGTTGGGGTTTATCCAAAGTGCAGCTCATTGGATGCACAACTCTTAAGGAGCTAGACGACGATACACAATATATACTCTAAGAGAATAAAAGGCGGCAGGCAAAACAAGAGAGAAAAAAGGCTATTTAGGTGAAAAATGTCGAATAAAAATTGTGCTGTTTGGAATCGAACCACGGACTTCTGAGATGTACATCGCTTTGTCCTCCTTTGGGAGCGTTCAAGTAATACGTAACGCATTTTGGGGGGGGGGGAGGGGGTTTGTAAAACGTTACGATGCGTTACAGGGGCGGGGGGGGGGTTCGAACAACGCGTTACGTAACATTGTTTTTTTATTTAAATAAAAAAATAGGGCATTCAAATCTCCCAACTTAGCAACCCTTTTCGTTTATGTTTTACGGGTAATCGCGATTAAAACAATAAATAAGCTATTTTAGCGGCTTTCTGGTACTTTGCGTCATATAATTGTCACTTTCAGGTAAAAGTGTTGGGTGTTACGTAACGTTTAGGGAGGGGGGGGGGGGTACAGAAAAACGTTACGGCGCGTTACAGGGGGGAGGGGGGGGTCAAAAATTTTCAAAAATTGCGTTACGTAATACTTGAACGCCCCCTTTCTACCGAGCGCGGTATGTTACCATCGGTCTGATAATGGGGGTGTATATGATAATTACTGTAATTTTAGCCATTTTTCAGATACTTTGTGAATTTCACAAATCTGAGCAAAAAAGGCCTTCAAATCACTCAAATTACTTTTTCTCCGCTTTATTGTAATTAATTAATTGCTACCTACACAAAAAACAAGTCAATTTTTCTTTATTAATCGATATTAGCTAACCTTCGAATACCAGTTTTTATGGGGCATACTACAAAATGTGGTCGCTCCTTTTACTCGATCCCATTCCGTTTTTTTAGTTCTGCTTGTCCATTTTCAATTTGAAAGCGTCTATTACAATATGCCTTCATGTTGTGGTTAATAAATATATGCCTTCAGGGGTAAACTGCAAGAGATATATGCACGGCGAAATAATTAAACCCCTTCAGATCAGATATTCTTGTACAACACAATATGGCTAACTGGACCATATTAATTATTTTCATGCCTGTTACCCAAGTCTTAATTAAAATGCATGCCCGGTGACACAATATTCTCCTCTCTGGCATCCCAAGCCGGAGTCTTTCCTTGCCCATTAACCGGGCAGCAGCTTCAGGACAAACATTCACCACCTCCACCGCATCCCTTCTTGGCCATTTACCGCAGCCAGGTCTAGCGGAGCTCTCTTATCTCGACGGTAAGAAATTTGTAAATTTCACTTCATATGAGCTCGATATCTAGATCCTATTGATAGATGGAGCTTATAGCAGGCATACAGCAGCAGCAGCTGGACCCATGGCGACGATTACTGCGCGGCATGACGATGTCAAATCTTGGAAGTGGACACGCCATGCTCCAACGGCAACGGCAACCACCGTCACCACAAAAGAGTTACGGCACCGGAGACTGATGAAGGAACTAACAGCGACTGATGGAAATAAATTAAGGCGAATGCAACACTTTTCAGCGGAGCCAAATGGATGGAGCCAGCGGCAGCAGCACCAACACTGGCGCAAGTCGTGACTAATTACTGAAATTAAAGGCCTGTAATTAATTATGTATCTGCTGCTGATACTCCTAGATTTGTCTGCTGGGTCTGCTTTTCCCGGCAGTGGCCCCACGATTTTTAGGTACTGATCTCTGTCGTCTATGAAGTACTTTGACATTGCGGTGGCGGATACTCGACTTCCAGGGAGTTTTGTGGCCAGGGCGATTATGCAAGGAGCTCCGGCAGTGGGTCTGCAGAGACGTCATACATGTCATACCTAGAGAAAGAAAGTGCGGTCCTTTTATGACGGTTAATGACACAACAACCGGATACCATCGCTGCACAGATAGCATACAGCCCTGGGGGATGCCATCAACTGCAGTATTTAATGTGGAACAATATGCATCCAAGGAACCCCATGCACCGGTCAGCAAAAAACTCTTTATACCAAATTCGAGGCCATTAAGCTCTTCCCAGGACATCAATCCTGATTTCATTTAACTTCTTTGTCTACCCCCGCAGGATAACTGAATCCATTTAAAAGTAAATTGTGACATTTTATTAAAATTGCAACAATGACACTTTCCTATAAATTCGATGGACATTCATACCCATGGCCTGTAGCACACGCTGGTGAATATGGGACGCAGCTGGACAATAGTCAGTCGATTGCAGCCCCATATACGCTTTTGGTGGACAACATGCTATATATAACTACATATTTGTTAAAAGCACACCCTGTTTACTGGACGCCATGCTGCAGCCCGAGCGCGGATGAAGGGCGAATATAATTTTTCAGAAGGAACCTCCCGGCACATAAATAAAATCCAATTTCATATATGAGACGCCAATTAAAGCATTGCCAGCAATAAATTATTTTCATTTATTTAACAATGTCATATTGTTAGGGGATTGTCGAATATGGAGGATTGCGTGGGTGTCTGCCAGACGTAGTGCCACAATGGCGCGCGGGTCAATCCCGGGACTCATCTGTGCGGATATTAAATTGTTAAATGAACGGATGACTAGATTGCAGTTATTGAAGGGCAGATGTTTCCGTTCACAATTCGATTAAGGTGCTGTTAATGGAAGGGGTTTTTTTTAAATTGTGCTGGAGTATTTCTCGGAGTGGAACTGCTTTCGTTGTTCTTGTTTTTATTTAACAGGAGGAGGAGGCTTTGACGTAGAAATTCAATGGAAACAAATTACAATTATTTTTAAACTACGGTTGTACGTCTTTTTTAATATTGATAAGTACACCATGTCTTGGCCAATGCCGAAGTAGTCTTAGTTAGTTATCTCTTCAACTAGATCACATCACAGTACTTGGGATTCCTCGAAAGATGCAAATTCCTCCTTCAGCCTTACGTCAAGGCTATAATCTACAAGTCTTACCTTCGTCTCCGTCTCGAATACAATTCGTATATCGCTGTGCAGAATCCAAAAAGATCACTTCTTTGAGAGCGGGTCTCATTCCATCGAGTTTATTTTAGATATTAGCAAAACTTATCTTTCTGACACTTAGCCGAAGTTTTTTCATTTGAACAATAAAAGGCCCGACCGAATGTTATGAAATTTTTTTCAGAGCATTTTTTCATTAATATTGTGAGTGATCAAATGTCTGACTAATACGTCTATCCGCGTCGCTAGCTTTTGTTTCCGCAATTTAATCTAGTTTCCTAGCTTCTAAATTACCGAAAATTTATCGTATCACTCGCGCTCTGTGCTTGCAATTTTTGTCTTGAAATTAATATTCCAGTGATTATTAACATTATGGAAAAATCCACAAAACAAAACCAACAGGGCTTAATTGCTCATAAGCTTCAGGATGATAAGCAGCAGCAAGTGCAGCCTGCTCATGACGGTTTATCCCGCAACCATTCTCCTGCTTTAACTCGAGGGCGTGCAGCTCAGCCGAAGTCGTCGAAGGCCACTCCATCGACTGCTGTAAATCGTGGTGACTCAACCTGTGATCGATGTGAACAGCTGGAGAAGCGGTTAATCAGCCACTTTGATAAAATGTTGACGGAGCGTCTTGAAGCACTGGAGGCAAACCTTACGGCGAAAATTGAAAATAGTGTTAAATCACTAAATGAAGACGTCTCTATCTCTCTGCGCTCGACCTGGGTGACTTTGCGATATTGGTCCTTCTTGATTTTTCTAAGGCTTTCGATTCTGTGGTGCACTCAGTTTTACTTTCCAAACTTAGTCAGCGCTACCACTTTTCATCTTCTGCTACTCGGCTTATCTCTTCCCTTCTTACCAATAGGCTTCAATGTGTTCGCCATAATAGCTCTTTATCCTCTTTCCTCCCTGTGCCCTTGGGAGTACCGCAAGGCTCAATTCTTGGCCCTCTCCTTTTCTCTTTGTATATCAATGACCTTCCCTCTATAATCCGTCACTGCTCCTTCCACCTGTATGCTGATGATCTCCAACTATACACCTCATGTCCTCCGAATCAGATTGAATCCTGTGTTTCTCAACTTAATAGTTCCTTATCCCAAATAAGTGAATGGAGTTCTATCAACTTCCTTAAACTAAATCCTAAAAAATCTCAAGTACTTCTGCTTAGCCGTCGTTTTCAGTCCCCTGACAGCATTCCACCTGTTCTACTTAATGGTATTCCCCTCCCTATTCTTGAGCGTGTTAATAATCTTGGCATTGTCATTAATTCCAAATTATCTTGCTGTAATCAAGTCTCACTTATGCTTTCCAAGATTTATGGGACACTGCGAAAGCTTTGGCTTTATGGTAGTCTTCTGTCGCCCGCTGTTCGGCTCAAGCTTGTTAAATCCCTCATCGTACCACATTTCCTCTTTGGTTCCCTTGTATATATTTCCTTAGATTCAGCCTGCCGACAGCGCCTTAAAGTAGCTTTCAATGATTGCTTAAGATACATTTTTCATATGCGAAGGTCAGATCATGTGTCGAGTATACAAAATTCCTTGCTAGGTTGTGACCTCTTTCGTTTTATTGATGTCATGGCTTTAGTTCTTTTAAATAAGGTTCTATCCTCTAAAAGCCCTTCCTACCTTTTCGACTTCCTCTGTCCTCTTCGATCCTTGCGTTCAACCAAATTTCTCATTCCAGCTCATTGTTCGTTAATTGGTAGTCGCTCCTTCTTTGTGCATTCGTTTCGACTTTGGAACAATCTTCCCTGTGTGATTCAAAGAATGAGCTCAGCCACGGCTTTCAGAAGGCAAGCATCTCTTTTTCTTTCTTCCTCCTCTTCTTTTTCTTAGATTTTCTATCCACTTATTTTCATATCTTCTTCTGTAACTATTAATTATCCCGTTCTCTTTATCCCACTCACTACATTTATTTATATTTAAGTTAGATTACCTGTTTTAAAATGTACTCTAAAAGATGTATGATCTTGTGTACCTTGCCAATAAATTTATTATTATTATTATTATTATTATTAATATTCTTCTTTCAGTACCTCAAAGAAGTCGATAGAGTTTTTGTTTCACGAACGTCGTTTAAACAAAACAAAAAACGGTTCGACCGAATTTTGTGAAAATCTTTTCAGATTATATTTTCGTTAATGCGCTTCGAACGACACCTCAAGTCGTTGTCTTTTTGGGTTCGCTCGATCTCGTGCAGGAAAAAATGACCTTTGTGTACGCACACACACACATGCACACACACAAATTTCTGCCCAAATTTTTGCTTAAAATACTATTGGGATCTTGAAAAATAAAAATACGTAAAAAATTTCAGACCGAATACAATAACTTCCCTATAAACTGGGAAGTTAATAAATTTGTAGTTTTCTAAATCGCTTGATAAAAAGAATTAGCTTTGGCCCAACTTTCTACGACCATTAACTCACGAGATATTTATTTCATAAGTTAAGCGTTGGTTCTCTTATTACTCCTATTATCGAGTATCAACTTATCACAAATCTGTCCTTTCTTTTTTTATGTAAGATATCCAAGCTTAGGAATCACCCTTTGTACTACCGGCCTGTCATATCGTTCAGGTCATGGAGCATCAATGTCTAGTAGCAAGCTTGGTTTGAAAGATAGGGAAGAAAATGATAGATCACGGCGTTCCGAGGGTTTTTGGAGCAGGTGACGATGAACCTTACGTTTGAGATCTTGGGTGTGGTACGAGTTGGGGAAAACTGACTGTGGGAGATTATTACACAGTCGAGTTGTTCTACTCATAAACGAACTTCTGAAACATATTGTGCGCGAACGGGGTGCTGTAGAGTATGGCGATGCGCCGAGCGGGCTAGTTTTGTTTTGCGGGAAAAATATTGCCGTGCAGGCAGGAGGTCGTAAATTTCAGTGGAACAGTCCCCGTGGTAATAGTATGTTATGTTCCTAAAATGAGAACAGTTTATTGAATATTGTAATAAAAATTTGTATTATACTTATCTGCCCTCTCTATGTGTGTGCCGTCCGCCTGAACAACATATTGCTGATATATTCCTTATAGATTAGCACGAAAAAGGACGCGAATGCTTAGAGACACTCGGCGCGTCACCTGGAAGTAGGAAGATGGTTAAGCTCGTAACGACCAGGGTGTACCTATGACCTACGGGGAGGGGGATTCGCGGAAACCGTCCCAACCTGGATTAAAAAGATATTAAATATGTGGTTTATGTAACTTATCTAAGAATTTTAGCAGTAGCGATGTTGTAAACGACCCGCAATCCTCAGCGTCAATCATAGCCCTCAATATATATAAAAATAGTCAGGAGCTCCTATGACTACAAGTTCTGAGGCTCAGCACTCTGATCGCGCAGAAGGGAGATCATCAGGGAGTGCTCTAGATTTGAAAACAAAAGGAAAAACTCTAGCTACCCGGAAAATCTGCCAGCATATCTTGAGCTCTCATGCTCAAGCTCCTTCGCCAATCGCGAGAATATGCGTGGTCGCTGAATTTTCCGAGGTGTAGTGTTATGTTGCCCAAAAATTAGGGATTTATTCCCAAATATTTTTTTATTAATAATAACTTTCCCGATTTCAACCGGTCCAACCGAGTCCATCCGGTGGGGTGGGACGGTTGGAAAATGGTCCGAAACGATGGATGGAACTTGAGGAATAGTGGGTTTTTCCCTATAAAAGTTGGGCCCTTGATTGATACTCCCCCTGTTCAGTAGTGATTTTGTAGCAAGTGAAAACTAGTTAAAGTGTTATAGTTACGGAGGTGATATATATTTTTTTCTGCTTGGAGGAACGTCACCGTTACAGGAAGAAAAGGATTGCGGGTCGGATTAAACGGAAAGTTAAGTCCTGTTTTTTTTTTTATTTAATTAACTTTTTATTTAATTAACTTCTGATTTTTTGTTATTTATTACCTTTTTTTTTTAAATTTTATTTAACTTGAATTGGCCTCGTATTATTGAAATTATATTATTTTTTTGATTATCATTTTATTGGATATTTTATTTTATTCTCGTTGAACATCGAATTGAATTTTTTTTATATAATAAACAACACTGAATTTTACGAATTTTTATTTATTTTTTTATTATTATTCTGAGTGGGTTCAAGCCCCACGTTGGCACCCAGATTACAGGATCGTAGTCCTTAAAACTACTTGGCGCCCATAAATTTCATTTTTCTATAATCCGCGCCCAACGCTGAGCTTAACCGAGCCGTGTGTGCAAATTAGCACGTAACAAGTATTAAAGTATAAAGAAGGCTGCTACATTCCTACCGTGGCTCAGAGAGTCATCCGATGATTCGGATGACGCAGCTTTGCACCATGTCCAACCAAGCGCATATAAATAAGTTATACTCGAGGCGGGGCCGAATGTAGGATTTGTAGATTGTAGCTTTGGCTGCTGGTGGGAGAAGAAATTTGCATCTCTTAAGCAGTGCCGGATTTACCTATAACGGGGCCCCAAGCAACCTAAGGTTTTCGGGGCCCTCATTCTAAAATTAACCCCCCCCCCCCAAATATTTTAAATTAATAAATAACCAGTTAATTTTGCAAAATCAATATATTATTCAGTTTGCTTATAATTTACTAACTAAATTAAAAATAAATAATTTTTGACGCGTTTCAATGCGCTGAACGATCTCTCCCTTGTACTATTAGTTATCGGTAGTATAAAGAATTGCTTGAATGCCTCAATATTTGGAAACGCTGAAAACAATTCATTCTTGAAAATGATTTGGTACAATTCAACGAATGTTTTACGATGCTCGTTTCCGTATACCTGTTTCACATAGACGTGAAAATTTTGAATTTCAGTCACAATGTTCATGTTAACATCATTTGGATAGTCTTCTATCACTCTTTCTAAACTTTCTGTGATTTCCTCCTTCGACGCATTTAAATTGGCAAGAAAAGAGAGTGTATGCCGTAGCACGTTGTCGCAAGTTGGTTGTCAAAGAACCGATCATCCGAAGAAACCATTTTATCCGAAAACTATCACGCGGAAACAGATTTTCAAGCGCATCTGGAGCAGGCCCGTCGTTACATTGTGTCTTTCTGCGTCTTGTTCTTTACGTGCTCGCTTTATAATCAGAACCAGGAACAAGCTCCTTCGCTTTGGCTACGATATCCGAAAAGCCATCACGATAAATTTCGACGACATGTTTCAAGACAAATCGACGGATTTGGTAAAGTAGCTAAGACTTTTTCAAATTCGTGAAGGACTGATCCCCAAAAAATCATCATGAAAACGAATTGAAGATTCTCCATACTCTTTACTAAACTTTTGCTTGGTTTCGAGTATCACTGTCGAGATCACAATCATCTGCGATCTTTTGTAAAGTATCAGCTATTTTATCATAGTTCGTCGAAACAGCTGACACAGCCTTTGCGTGTGCATTCCAGCGAAGTGTTGACCATTGCTTTACGGTTGGAGCGTTTGGACCTAAACATGCATCAAGACGAGTCCATCGTTTCGTTGAACCTGCGAAGAATACATAAATAGCTTGAATTATACAAAAAAAAATTCACTGCTTCCACGCACGACGCTACAGAAGATTGTCCAACTAAATTCAATGAGTGAGCAGGATTTTCCTCTAAAAGTGCCTGCTACATTCCGTTATATATACCGGATATATTGGACGCATTATCGTACGACTGTCCTCTACACAAATCGAAATCAAGCCCGCCGTTAACTAAATACTCTAAAGTAGTTTATTTAAGTACCTTGCAGTATGACTTTCTATCTCAAGAAAGGCCAAAAACCTTTCTACAGGTAAACCAGTTGTAGAACATACATAACGAACGATGACAGTTAATTGATCAATATGAGATACATCTGGCGTGAACTCGATTGAAACACTAAAGTACCCTGCCCTGCAGCAATTACATCTTCAAAAATAGATTTCCGAACTTTGTTTGCCATTAGGTGGACCAATTCATCGCAAGTTGTTTTAGATAAATACGACGTATTACCACTACCGCAATTGCCCTTCATATCAATATGGTTTTTCAAAAACGGATCGAATTGAGCCACCAGTTCTAATAAACTAATAAAATTGCCACAAGGTGATTCTCTAAACTTCTCATTCGACCCTCTGAAGGCTATGCCTTGTTGCGCTATCGTTCGAATGCCTGCAATAACACGCCAGTATTCCCGATCCTTGTCGATTTGTTCGGTAAGATCACATGAAACATTAAGCTGTCGTTGTCTAACTAAAACCGTCAACTGGGCATCCCGATGTTTTTGATTACCCTCATGATTTTGCACGTCGTTACAATTTCGCTAGTCTGAAAACACGTCACCACTTAAGCGAGTGGTGCCTAGACAAAACAACAGACAAACAAAACAATAAACATTCGAGAGAGAGTGTGTGGAGAGTAAAGCAACCATTCTCTCGAGTACACGCGAAATACAGTTTTGAACTAATTTAAAATCGTTTGGGGACAATGAATAATCTATATTGTTTACATGGATTTTTTCATTTTGCATTTTTTATTTTTTTCATATTTCCGAATATGTTTTCAAAATTTTTCAATTTTTGGGGCCCCTGTCCAAGCGGGGCCCCAAGCAATTGCTTCCTTTGCTTCCTGGTAAATCCGCCACTGCTCTTAAGAAATCCTAGGCATTGGGATGCTTGTTTAGCGATTTGGATAATGTGATCATTCCATCGCAAGTCCTCAGATAAAGTTACGCCCAAGATGTTAAGAGAAGAATCAGCTGTAAGATTTGTTTCGCCCACTGAGACAGAAGGAAGGTCGCTGCAGGTTTTATAAATAATGAGGCAGTTCTTCGTTATGGAGGGGTTAAACTCCACATGATTCTTGCGGCCCCAATCAAGAATGTGTTTGATGACCCTGTTGATATAGTTGGACATGAGTTCACCAAGGTGAAGACAAGGTCTGGCACGCTATCTAAGGTCTGGCAGTGCTTGTCGAAGTGTAAGAATAACGCAGGGTAGTGTCATCAGCGAATCTGAGCAGTGGGTTGGAAGGGATTGAGAGCAGATCATTTATGAATATTAAGAAAAGAGCGGGTGAAAGAATTGAACCTTGAGGAACCCCGGCCGATAGCAAAAAATTTGCGCAGAGGTTTAGCCAAAGATGATTGATGATCCTTGAGTTTTACAGTTTTAGTAGGTTGGAGTATTCTGCGTATATTGCTGCCTTATTCATGAAAATATCTAATAGGGTTATAAAAATACAGGGTAATATGAAAACCTCTACCAAAAAAATTTCAAAACGCTCTAGCGGCTAAGCCGGTACGATTCCCCCCACCCATACGATTTTTTGCTCGTCTATCCAAGACCTATCGACATCCAGGCGTTTCGACATTTTCACTGATACACCCTGTATATGAAAAAAAAAATATTACAACCTGTCTAGCTGCAGTCCTAGACCACACAATTCACATGCTATACAACGTATGTATGTAGAATAAGCTGCAATTTAACAAAATCGTGAAGATATTCATTCTGTCTGCAAATTCAGTGTTTTATTTATCTTTTACGAAAGACACATCTTGCATATATCGCTGCAGCAAATCGACCACCCATTTTCTATAATAAGTCATAAACCTCATCGGACAACCTCACCTCACCAACCTTCTTATGATTGATGTAAGTCCGATACCGGTGCCCACTTGGCATGATATCCTAGACGTTAATATCTGAATTAACTGTAAACACATTCTCTTATCTTTAGTAGCATCTTAAATTTTAAACAAAACCAGAAACATTGAAATTCAAGTCAAGATCATCATTTGAATAGCGCGCGGGCAAAGGAGGAGAGTTTCGCAACATTACATACGAGCCAGAAGCTCGATCGGCTGCGAATCCCATATAGACAACAGCAGATCGATCGTCGAGATGTCTCGAATGAAACTTCTTAACGATCAACCTGAACATGACCATTATGTCCGCTGCGATGTTTTCTGAGCGCGCGCAGTTGACTCGGTTTTATTGTGGCCATGCCACCACTGTGTAGAAATTCGCTCTTTCTTTTATTTAAATTAAAATACAATAAGCCACACGGAATATCGGGACTTAATTTTGTCTATGGCGCATGCATTCTAATTAACGTGGCTAACGCTTCTATATGTTGCGCTGATACGACGGTGCAAGCCGAACTTTAACTATGGCTCCCAATCAACGAACCTAACAAGACGACTGGCTGTTCCCGAAGACTTCGGACAAACGAGACAGGATTATCACTGATAGAGGAATTCCAGTAAAGAGCACGTCTATGCGCTGGAGAAGGTCGTGATTTTATTCGTTTATGATCTGAGGAGATGTGGCTGCCAGGATGTTATAGGGAAGCACTTATAATTAGCCGAATAACAACGTATACATGCCGTTAGGAAAGGCTGCATCCGACTATTGTAAAAAGTCCCATGCTGATACAAGTCTAAGCTGAAACGGAGCAAGTGCAGTTTGTAATTTAGTTAATCCTAGACCAACTTGATTTGATAAAGTATTCCAAATCGTGTTCTCTACTTAATGACGAATTCCCCTCGTAACTCGTTCTCCCTTTCGATTCCGCAATGAGCGGGCCAACACACAGTATCCATTTCAATTACCGCCACCGTATTTACACATATGCCATGCTTCATATTTGTCATCTCTCCAATCTCCAGATATAGAATCTCCTGTGTGAACCCTACTGCCTCCATTGGTCTGGCACCATCCACGAATATCCTTTTGCGGGAATAAAAACGTGCCGATGACATCCCTGCAGCCAAACAGCCAAGAAGCAACCCTCTGGGGCTCATCCCTCTGTTTGGATTGTCACTTTGTCGTCGTCGGTAGCGTGATTTTTCAGGACACTTCCCTCAATGGCTTATTCGCATCGCCTGTCAACAAGTAAAAATGAAATCATTTCTTTCAATTTTTTATTTTCAAACAATATTTGACCAGATGCGACGACTACAGCCACCAGGATCATCTTTTATATTTTTTATTGAAGGGCTCCGGGGATGGGTTGAACTGGTATCTATTGTCGCTGCAGGGATGACATATAGCGCGTCGGGTTTTTTACTTGTTGTTGTTGTTATTGTTGCCGGGAAATTAAATGGGTGGATGACTTCATGGTGAATGGGGAATGTTTAAATTCATATTAATCTTGAGGGTTTCTTTTTTTGATAGTTTTGCAATTCGCTTTGTGTGGATTTAAACCGAGTAACAGGAAGTATATTAAAATCATTTACGTCATTGTCCATATGAGGCTGGAACTGGAGCTTAGTGCGTAACAATGTAGAATGTTGCTATAATTGGAGGTGAAATTTACCAAAACGTCAACAGATGAGCGAAGAATGAACTTTGTGATAGACGACCTTAAAGAAGATCCTTGTTCGACAACTTTTTCATAAATTGTGCTCTTTGTAGAACTCAGTCTGGTTCTTCTGGTCGTCTATACGTTTTGCCATCTTCTAACACGTACACCCACCTTTTTCTTGGTCGTCGTACTATTCTTCTTACCTTTGGTACACTCAAACGAAAATCTAGGGCCCTCCTTCTTCAGAGGTTTCCGAACTATATCTGTCAGGAATATTCCCAAGCCTAGTTGAAGTAAGCAGAGAAATATTTCTGGCCTAGGTGCATAAAGAACTTTTTCGGTACTATGTATACTAAATAGGCCTCCGAAATGTCCAATACAGACCCTTACCTTAGAATTGGGTAGATTAATATTTCATATGTTCTCACTTTCCATTGGGTTGAGATTTCTTGGTTCTTTAAAATTAGGGCTAGCCCGAAATTGGTTATAATATGCTACTACGATGTCTACTATCTACGTTTTGCATTCTGAGATTGCCAACATTGACACAATCAAGTACCGCAAACTTCGTACCGCCTTTACCGTGAGAGAAGCATTCATTTTCTAGATTCAGGCCATAAATACTAAAGGATTGGCCTTGTCGTTTATTGATCGTCGTGGTGAATGGAAGACGAATCAGAAATTGAATTCTTTTAAACTCGAATGATATATCGGTTGGGATCATTGGAATTTGAGAAGAGAGAACTTCCTCCCATTGCTTTGCTTTGAGTATAGTCGCCTGAATCACATTGCCTGTGAGCTTTCTCACCACCAAATGCGTTCCGTTACATAGTTTTGGTTGGTTCGTATTTCGAAGCAACCGAGCAATCCGGAGTTTAAAAATTCAGTTGGCTCGTTGGATGCTTCATCTTCACTTGTTACACAGTCTATAGATTTTAAGGAAGGCAGTGGACCACGGATTTGATTTTGAATTTCTTTGCCACACGAATTGCTTGTTCACTAACCAATTGTGATTTTTGTGATTAGCAATGATGTTCGGGGACACTTAGATGATGAACTCGTCCTTCGTTGAGACGAAATTGCAAAATTTCGGCGGAAACGAAATTAATCTGTTCGATTCGTCGACAGGAGCACGCCTACTACCAACAATCAGCAATTGCTTGGAGAAATATTGGGCAGATGGATCTGTTCAGGCACTGGCCTGAAGGAAGAAAAAGTCATTTAAGCAGGCGACGAGTTGATACTTTACAAAATGTCAAATTAATTATACAACTAAACAAGCAGGCGTCGGCCAGATTTCTGGATATAAAAGGCCGGCCGGAATCAAGAAAATTCAGTCAACTATCTACAATCAACCGACTATGTTCAACCCACTAGTTCCAGTTCCAGTTGAAGTTGCAGTTTAGTTCCAGTTGAGGCTTGTTAGTTGCAGTTCCATTGTTGGTATTTTTTGATTGGTATAAATAAATGATAAAGGTATAACTACTTGTTTTATGAATCTATCCACACGGGTGCAACATGTCTCACGGTGACATCATGCCCCTACATTAAAGAGCAGGTTAGACGGTGCATACATGTCAGTTCCTGACATCGCTCCAACTATCCTGCCCTGATTCAGAACAACACAGACACAACAAATATACAATTTACAGAGGCGAATTGGTTTTGGTCAAATTTGCGTTGTTTATGTTGGGTCGTTGTGCTTCTTGGTGAACACAGTTTGGAGGAGCTATTCGTTGAGGTCGATGCAATACAAATTATCCATTTCAATTACATTTCCGTCCTCTCCTCTGAACTTTGCTCTGGATAGTGGTCCTTGGAACACATAGTGGTCACGTTTGGAACTGTCACATTTCGAACGATATTATATAAATTGTCAATCCATTCTTTCATCCGCTACACGACAACCTCAATAAACAGGATCGTTAAGCAAGGCTACTAGCATGTTTGTCGTCTATCTTCACATAGCGCCACAGTGTCGAGCGTTTATTTCATCGGCAGCGGTCGATCTTGGAATGATTGGTAGTGTAGAATCATGTAGCCTCGAAAACACCTTGAGTCATTGCGCAGATCTTTCATTGTTCGCTTGAGTGCTTCCAATGCGGGTTTGTGCGGCATTATGCATTCATCGTAGATGATGATTTTACTTGCTACCAAAACTTTGGCCATTGCTGAGTGCTGAGTCGCAATGTTGCATGTCCGTTTTCAGTCGTTTGAAGGTGTAACGGCAATTTCAACGCTGAATGAGCCGTTCGGCATCCGCCATAGAAACGTGGCCGCTACCGCAGAAAAAGCAGCAACTGCAGAAATTTCGGATGTCGCAGAAACAGTGGTCAAAATCATAAGGAATGTGTTTGCAGTTCCACAGGGCCCATTAAGCGATAATAAGCCATCATTTCCATAATTGCTTTCATTAAGGTATTGTAAACTTCTTTCCTTTAGGGGTTCAACAGTTTCATTCGCTAGAGCTGATTTGTTCAATGCTTTTCGATTGAAAGCGTCGTTCATTTCACTATAATGGCGTTTTCGATCAAGGGCAAAGCCTGCTTATATATCTCCTTATTCACATCAAGATTCCCTGAACTAACATGAATTTGGTGTAAAATGTCTCCTGACATGTCATCCTTGTACTTTTTCCACAGTTCACGTGGATTCGATGGGAATGTCGATGGGCATTTCGAAATAATGATAACAAATAATGTGCGTATCTGGCTTGGAGATGCAGAAGCAATTACTTCAACGATTGTCTTGTCCCAATGAGTATCGTTTTCAAGAAAATTGAGTTGTTGACGAGCACGAAATTTTAGGCACACCATTGATAATTCGAAGTGATTCAAATGATGTCGGCCCATGAACATTCACCAGCAGCAACAATCGCAAGTAGAAGCATTCGTAATTCTTCGGAAGAATTGTGTAAATGTGACCAAGAGCATCACTTTCTCTGGGTGATCAGGAACCGCATCGCTTTGCTCCAAATGTTGAAATTTCTTCGATGAAGAGTTCCAAGAGTACCAACTGAAAGTTCTCAGTGAATTGAAATTCTAACTTTCTCTTTTCGGTTAACCGCTACACTGTCCACTTCTTACTTAGTGTTCACCCCAAGCACAGCATCCTCCTCCATCTTTTTTAGATGCGATCGATGACCTCGTTTAACCTCATGATGACCGTGGAGGAACCCTTTCATTTTCTTTGAAGTTCTGGCGATTTACCTTTTTCTTATTCGTCGAGGATTTTATAGGTAGACTCGATCGCCTTCCTTAAATCCAGATCCGTACGCCCTTAGGTCGTAGCGGATCTTCATCCTGTTGCTGGCATATTGCAGATTTCTCCGGATATCGTCTCGTAGATTTCCGTTAATTTCGCTCTTAATGCAGAAGAGTATTCGCTAGTGGTTGGCGTGTTTCTGTCGTGATTCCAAACATTAAATAACCTGGCGTAATCTGTTTCCCGAATTGTCCTACCATTTTTTCAGCCTACTTGTGCTGGCGAATTCAACCATTTTGTTTCCTTATGGCTTAATTTTTCATGTAACGAGAACTTATAGTCCAGTCACTTTAAATATGAACCTCTGAAAAAATGCAACTGGAGATTTATCAGCGGGATTCTCTTTATTTTGGGCTCACAAATAATTTCCAAAAAGTCCATAAAGCCAACTGGCCGGCTGGCTACTCGAATTATGGAAGGTCAAAGGTCAAGAAAATCAGTTTTTCTCAAAAATCTCGTAAATTAACGGTTTTATGCAATTTTTTGCTAAGTTAAGATTGTTCGTAAGATAAATCTGCATAAAAATGTCTTAAACGAAATTTACGTAGAACCAATGGTTTTTGAGATACGGAGCTGGGAAAACCCGGGCATCGCACTGCATTCTTTTCCGCACCACTTTCGAACTATAATGCAGGCAGCGTTTTTACATGGTATCCCCAGTAGACCTAGTCCAAAGGTTACCAAGCATAAAAAAATTTTGTTGATCATCTCTCTATCTCTTCTATTCCCACTTCTTTCATGCTGTCATCTTCATCAACACCTATCCCAGAGGAAAATAACTAAATGGGGTTGGCGTCATCATCGTCCACCTCAAGTTCAATGGTTGTATCCTCGGACATCGAGTTGACATTGGGCGGGCCCGACAAAAACCATAAGCAACGGAAAATTGTAATGCTACTATTCTGCATTCTGCAATTTATACGTATAAAACCTCTAAAAAAAATGCAACTGGAAATTTTCCAGCGGAATTCCCTTTATTTTGGTGTCACAAATAATTTCCCAAAAATCCATAAAGCTAACTAGCCGGCTACTGGAGTTATGGAGGGTCAAAGGCCACGAAAATAAATTTTAGTGCATTTTGCAAAACTAATGAACGAATATTTCTGAAAAATTGATGCCCAATGCCCGAGTTTTCCTAAACCCATATCTCAAAAACCATTGACTCTACGTAAATTTCGTATAGGACATTTTTATGCAGATTTATCTCACGAACAATCTTTACTTAGCAAAAAATTGCATAAAACCGATAATTTACGAGATTCTTGAGAAAAACTGATTTTCGTGACCTTTGACCTTCCATAACTCGAGTAGCCGGCCAGTTGGCTTTATGGACTTTTGGGAAATTATTTGTGAGCCCAAAATAAAGAGAATCCCGATGATAAATCTCCAGTTGCATTTATTCAGAGGTTTGGCACTTTTTTTGTATAAAGTGACTGGGCTATTATAGTGATTCATAAAATTAAATCTTTGCTTGATGTGATTTTTTCTCTGTAGTTGCATACACAGTGGAAAACGTTATATTATGAAATCTGAATTTAACTCTTAAAATCGCTATCCTATCCCTAGTGGGGTGAACTCTATGACATTGTTAGTTTGAGGCTGTTATCTCCCTATACCGCTTTGTGAAAGGGTCAATATATGACATGCAAAATGAAATTTAAATAAATCTTATTGAAAGAAAATCTTAGGGTAATCATCTATTAAATCCAACTATTAAAAATAAAATCGAGATCACTTCTGTTACTGGCACCCTTCTATAAGTATTACCATTGAAAACTTTTTTATGCATACTTATAAAAAACGATTGAGCGCTATGATCTCATTACTCCCTTCAACTAGTATCGCAACTCCAACATGAAAGCGCACTTAGTCCAAACTAATCGAAAAGCATTTCACTACCCACTTTTTTCCACATTCACAGTATTCAAATTGGAGAACCATGGCCACTTCACATAAGGACTTAAGGGGTTACCAAAAAAATAGTTTTGATCCTTTAATTTCAGTGATGGTTTACGTAGTATGAAAAAAATTGCAAATTTATGTACGTTAGAAGATAGAAAATATGACATGGAATATGATAGCAACAATTTGGAACGCCTCGGTCGAAATCTGCGATTAAAATGGAAATCTGAACTTTGTGGCCATAAATAAAAACGTGGAATCAAATGTTTTTTTTATCGAATAATCTTAAATATCGAGACAACACCCAGAAAACATTTTAATCAATTTTTTCCACTTAAGATCATCCCAGAAAACAAAGTAATAATCCAGAAATTTAAGGCCTTTCCAATCAATTCGACTTTCATATATTTTTGACATTATACGACCAGAAACGAGCGTTCCCAAAACGGCGGTGGTGGTGGTGGTATCCGAGCAGGAATCTAAAAAGTTGTAAAAATTCTAAGAGACAAATTTATGTATCAGCACCGGAGATCTTGTGTCGCGATTCTATTTCCCGGTTGAAGGTCAGCGCATCACCAGCACCACCAGCAGCACCGGAGCTGGACAGGGACAAAGTTATGATCAGTTCTCCATAATTTTATAATCTCTGTTAAAATATCAATTCCATTCGATAACATCAAAAGACATAAAGCATATGCCGAGACCTCCATTTGGCTACCTACCAGAGAATGGCCAAGTTCTGACTCAGGTGAGTCTCGGTGTGTATGTTGAGCGCGAGATCCACGTAGAACACCTGAGAAGCGTTTTGAAAGCGGTAGATGTGTACACGGATGCCGAGCGGACAGAAGCGAGGGGCATCTAGCAAGATATGACATCATGTCATCGTGGAATTTGATTTACTGCCATATCGATCATAATTTATATGAGAAGCTTTGTGGGATAGAATGTGTTCCTCCATATAATGATGAAATGATTCACCCGATGAGAAGCCGCCGCTGCAGCAAGGACCGCTCCAAGCCGAAGCAGCGACATAGTTGGGAAGCTCCTTGGAGGATGCTATTCCGGATATTTCTTTTCGATGTGCAACGGAATGAGCGAGACGAACGAAAAAAAAGTTTTCATATCCAATATCCACATAGAAACCGGCTTGTCCTCCCGGCGCGCTTCGCCGCTCCAAGGATTAATTACCTCTGACTTCCGCAATAGCGATTATAAGTGGAAGCGGAGAAATTCAGGATTCAGGGCTTCAGTTCCGGCATGGGGAGGGGTGGAAAAGTTGCCTTGCGGCGCACGGAGCAGATATGCCATAGATCACCATTTCCATATCCACCGACACATATCCGAAAATTTTATTACTCCCCAGCTTCTAATTACACTATGTTCTTGGATCTCTCGTTCGGGTCTTTTTCTCAGCGATGGAGCCCGGCAGTGGTAGCCAGCTCCATCCACAGCCTCCCAATTCTCAGGCCATAACTTAGCAGTTCCGCACGTGTAGCAAGTAGTAGACTTTCTATCAACCCCATCCCCCTGCGTCCCAAATATGAACCAGTGTATATGGAACCACAAAGGTGGCTCTGCTCCGATCTCTCTACATGCTATATGTATATATGGGTGTGGACCCCTTGTTGTTGGTATCCCGGATTTCTGCCGGGTAGTTGGATGCTGGATGGCGTGGTGGCGGAGCAAGTTATCGAACGAATTATATCTTCACATATTGACGGTAATGTACTGGCCCAGAACTCCAGGTTTCATATAATTTGGACCAAGTGGTGATTTATGGATGTTGCAAAGTTTTGCCTGCTCAAAATTAATGGAATTTGCGGAGAATGGGTGTCAGCATATAAAGAGAGCGAGAAGGGCTCTATATATGGCTGCCAGCAGCTCAAAGGGATTTTATGCAGAAACGCTTTCCTTTTTGGTTTCATAAATCCTTATCCTCGAGTCATAAATCCTACTACAAGGAGTGTAAATAAATTTTTGTTTTTATACCTTTTGGGAATTCATTGCGATTATTTTTTGTTTTTGTTGTAATTCTTTTTTCATTTGGTTATTATTAAAGAGAATGAAATTTTGAATAGCTTAAAATGAATGCCAAAAGGTGTCTGTCGACACTTAATCAGCCCGCAGTACTTAGAATGGAATGAAAACTGGTAGCACGTGGTCTTCGAACATGCAAAGAAGTTTAGTTTGTCTAATCACTCTGTTGAACACAATATATCATGAAAATTTTGTTAAGTAGACTGATACCATATATGGAAGACAACGTCCATTTGCTACCAGCAGGGGCGGCCTTTCATAGGTGCGAATGGTGCAGTTGCACCGGGCGCAATTTCAGCAATTATGATTTAAAAACAATTTTTAAACTGCGCCAAAAACAAAAGTATTCTCACGGGTACAAGATATTTCACAAAAAAACGGGGAAATTTTATATCTCCTCGTGCAGGAAGTTTCCAGAGATTTTAACATAGAGATTTTCATAAAATTTTACTCAAGAAATGTTACTCGAGATTTTACTCAAAAAGTCAATGAACCGACCTTCGTCTTCGAGAATCAGAAGCAAAAATTCGGGAAAAAATATGTATTGCAGCAAGCTTAGCTCGAAGGATAGAGAGAGGATAAGACAGATTAAAGGGGGTCTGGGGTGGCATGAGGATATATAGATGAATATTAAATTTGAACTATTGGATGCAGGATTGGGTTGCTCCACAGTAGAGTTATTCTCGAAAAGAACGAATTTCTAAACTGATAGGTGGGGTACATTGAAATGGCTGCCCCCCAATAGAGAGCCCACTGAGGCACACCATTGGACCCGTTGGGATGCCATTCTAGTATTTGTACGAAATTCAGACCATTTCAAGCCATTTAGAGCTTTTAATAAAGCGACAGAAGTCAGGAACGAGTGTTTTGCAGCTCAATCAATCCATCAAGGAAAGGTGAACCAAGAAATATCCCTCTTTTTCTCGGGCTGGCCGGACATTTACAGAGAAGATGAGAGACAGTTTCGTCCTCACTTCCCGGATCGAGCTAAGCTGATTTTTCTCACAGCCAGTTTATAGATGGCTAAGGGCATTGCCATCTGGGTTAAGTGGAGTGTCTTTTCCTTTTTTTTTTCCTGTCAAGCAAGTTCATCTGGTATCACAACCAGTCCACCAGGTATCACGCACCAATCCAAGACCAATCCAACATAGTGCCAAATAGTACTGCATAGATTGGAGTCGGCTCACTTCTATCCTTTCTGGCCATTCAATCAAGGTAGTATTGGACGGAGGCAAATCTAAATTTCACGCCTTCTCTGCTGCGGTCCCCCAGGGGTCAGTTATATCACCTGCTCAATTTCATATCTTTATAAATGAACTAATTTCAATCCCCTCCAACCCGCTTCTGAGCTTCGCTAACCATAATGCCATGCGTTACCCTTCGAATTCGACAATACAAGACAAGCGCCAATTACTTTACCTCCTAGGTGGTGTGGAAAAGAGTGTAGAATCTGACTTTTTACATTTTTAAAATCAAGATTTGTCATGAACGGTAGTTCGTGCGAAATAGTACAGTAGATAATCGCATAAATTGCCTTGACTTCTACAATTTTATAAGTCAGAGTATTCTGCGTAGATTGCTATATTACACATGAAAATATCTCATAGGGTTACAAAAATGCACGGTGATATGTAAACCTTTACTAAAAAAGTTTCAAACTTGCTAAACCGTTACGATTCCCCCCAACCCCCCGCGAACGCAACCCTGCTAAACAAATCGAAACAATTGGCAGGATATGCCGACGGCGTAAACTGCCTTGTCAAATTACTGTCTGCCTTAGAGACATTTTTTTTTTTTTTTATGTGACAGACTAGAGGCTTAGGGAAAGTCCCTTTGTACTGTCGACAATCTATTTTTACGTATAGAGTGAATGTCGAACAGCAGCTCTAGCCGGAAGGTAGAGAGAAGAGAAGGAAGTAACTGTCACAACCTAGCCGCGATATTTTTTATTCCACCTACTACAACCATTTCGCGACTCTGACATCGGGGTGTCGAGAACAACTCGCTGGAGTGTTATGCCTCCTGAAACGAGTTGAATCTCATCAACCAACCGATGGCATGCGCTTGGTGGAGCGGGGAAGGACTAGGGAAGGCTATGACAGGGGAATCAGGAATGTAAAGAGGGAAGAAGAAAGAAGGAAAGTTTGGTGGGAAAGGCGAAGGACCGTGGCGCGGACGGGATTCGAACCCGGGGCCTCTGGGGATAGCAGTCAGGCGCCTTACCTCTAGACTACCGAGGCCCCAAATTCAGGGAATTAGAAGATGGATGCTGCAAATAAACGCAGATAAGAGTAAGATTCTACTTCAGCTAAAATGGAAAGAAGAAGGGTGGGAAGAAGAAGAATAAATCACACAACATCACCTGAAGGGGAACATAACTTCGAATGGGCAAACCAATTTAACTACCTGGGGTCCACAGTCAGCGTGGACAACGATGAAACAATAGACGTACATAGAAGAATTGTCACCGCTCATGTCTAAAGAATGGATTCCAAAAAAAACCCCTGTATTTAATATCAGATGGCAACAGACTAGTTGGCAAACCACGGTCAAGGTGGGAAGAAAATGTTAAGACCGATGCAGCAAAACTGTTCAATACAAGAAGCTGGAGACAAACTGCGGAGCAGAGAGTCGCCTAGAGGAAGAAGGTGTTGGAGGCTAAGGCTCGAATTGGGCTGTATACCCATCGAAAAAGAAGATGATTTTAAGGGCTGTATAGATTTTCAGAAACTTCCCAGTTCTATTCCAGTTCAATACCTATTTTGACTTGACTGATACTAGACAAATACAACGTTGGTGCGGCCCATTATAACATATCCTGGTGATCTGGTGGCCTTAAGCCTCTTAGAAAACTGTCAAAAAACACTTGGGCATGGTGCAGAGAAGAGTTTTCATGGGTATTAGGTACTGTTACGTTTGGCAGTACCTACACCAATTACGGCGATGATAATGTGCTCACCTTGCCATTGGATTTTATAATCGTGAAGACTGTCGCAAGCTCGGCGCTTTAGATGAAACCAGATGTTCATTGCTGTCCTAATATAGTCCATTCAAAACGCGGGGGGGGGGGGGTGTTCCAAAATGACACCGTTAAGAAAATCGAACCCTAAAGGTTTTTGGGGTCGCTGATCACGAAAATCGAGGTCCCGCGGTCCTAAAATTAGGGCGTCACCCCTAAAAATGCAAAAAACACCCCTTTTTAGGGGGTTTTCGCGATAATTTCAGTAATAATGAAAACTAATGCGATGAAATGCACTTTTTTTAATATTTATTTGCGAAGGTGGTTGATTTATACTAAATTAAGGCGAACTTTATGGTAAGGGGTAGTCCTAAAGGGTTGAAACTACCCCTAAATCGGCCAAAAATGGCAAAAATTGTAAACATTTTTTTTTTCAAGTTTATGCTTCAAATTCGATTGTGGGCGTACTGTCAGGCAAAAATAAATTAATTTCAACCCTTAAGGGGTTAAAACTACCCCTACTATAATAAAAACAACTTAATATAAAATAAATTGAAACATTTTTTTTTTGTTTTTTGTTTGAAATTTGGTTCAAAAGGTATTATCAGCAAATTAATTTTTTCAACTCTTAAGGGGGTAAAACTACCCCCACATTAAAATTGTAATTGGAACAAATTGAAATTTATTGTTTTGCATTAAAATTTTATATTTGATGAAATATTATTAAAACATTTGGAAAGTTTTTAACCCTCTTGAAGGAGTTAAACCTTAGGGGTAAATTGAAAAAAAAAAATTCTTTTCGTAGATTGCAATTTAAATTTTTTTTAATGAATTGTTTGGATAAAAATTATTTTTATTAGAAAACTAGCAAAAACCCGCGTGCGTTGCAACGCCTTTCAATGAAATAAGATTATGGGGACACAGTCTGCGATAGGAAAATGATATAGTGAAAAAAGAACAAATCTGGGAAAATTGATTTTGGGAGATGACCGCCATGGACCAAATGATATATTGAGTATACTATATTACCTATGGTGTTCTACTTATCATACTCTTTCATTTGATACCCATGTCGAAGGGGTTGTAAAGAAAATATTAATACGCCCTCTTGAGATGGCGCTATGGACCAAACGATATATTGAGTATACTATATTGCATATGGTGTTCTACTTATCATACTCTTTCATTTGATACCCATCTCGAAGGGATTGTGAAGAAAATGGTAATCCGCCCTCTGGAGATGACCGCCATTTACCAAACGATATATTGAGTATACTATATTGCTTATATTGTTCTACTTATCATAGCCTTTCATTTGATACCCATGTCTCGGGTGTTGTGAAGAAAATGGTAAACCGCCCTTTTGAGATGGCCGCCATGGACCAAATTATAAATTGAGTATACTATATTGCTTATGGTGTTCTACTTTTCATAGCCTTTCATGTGATACCCATGTCTCGGGTGTTGTGAAGAAAATGGTAACCCGCCCTCTTGAGATGGCCGCCATGAATCTAAAGACACAGTCTATGGCAATGTTCTTATAATGCCCTTTCATTTGATACCAATGTCGAGGGGGTAGTGAAGAAAATGATCATCCGCCCTCTTCAGATGACCGCCATGGGCCAAACGATATATTGAGTATACTATATTGCTTATGGTGTTCTACTTATCATACCCTTTCATTTGAAATCCATGTCGAGGGGTGTGAAGATAATGGTAATCCAACCTCTGGAGATGGCCGCTATGGGCCAAACGATATATTGAGTATACTATATTGCTTATGTGTTCTACTTATCATACTCTCTCATTTGATACCCATCTCGAAAGGGTTGTGAAGAAAACGGTAGTCCGCCCGCTTGAGATGATCGCCATGGACGAACCGATATATTGAGTATACTATATTGCCTATGGTGTTCTCCTTGTCATACTCTTTCATTTGATATCCATGTCGAAGGTGTTGTGAAGAAAATGGTAATCCGCATTCTTGAGGTGGCCGCTATGGACCAAGCGACATATTGAGTATACTATATTGCTTATATTGTTCTACTTATCATACTCTTTCATTGGATACCCATTTCGAAGGGGTTGTGAAGATAATGGTCATCTGCTCTCTTGAGATGACTGCCATGGACCAAACGATATATTGAGTATACTATATTGCCTTTGGTGTTCTACTTACCATACCCTTTCATTTGATATCCATGTCGAGGGGTTGTAAAGAAAATGGTAATCCGCCCTCTTGAGATGGCTGCTATGGACCAAACGCCTGCTTTTCTATTGAAATTTTGCTATAAACCTCACGGAGCCCGAGACCTTTCCTTCAGATATGAATTTTACACAGATGAAATGCCTCAAAGAACATGGGTCTTGCGTCGGCCGCCATGAATCGGTATATTGAGTCTACTACATTGCTTATTGTATTCTACTTATCATACCCTTTCATTTGATACCCATGTCGAGGTGGTTGTGAAGAAAGTGGTACACCGCCCTCTTGAGACGGCCGCCACGGATCATTTTAGTTTCAATAGCGTCATGGCCTACCTATTGTTTGACAGCTGCGTAAATTTGAAATTTTCATTAAATGTAATGATTCAATTTAATGACAATTTTACATTTGTCAAACAATAGGTAGGCCATGAAGCTATTGAAACTAAAATGAAGTGAAAATTCCTAAAATTACCATTTTTTTGTTTTTTCAGGCAATTTTTTAAATTTTTCTCTCCGTAAGAACCATCCTCGTACTTCAACGAATATTCAAAAAAAAAAATTAGTCCAATAGGTCCAGCCGTTCTCGAGTTTTGCGCTTACCAACACATTTAGCGATTCATTTTTATATTATAGATATAAATTGATATATGTACATGTGTGTATGTTACGATGTGATAAATCTGGTTATTACGTAAAATCCCCGGGTATTATATAATTCTCAACTTGCGATGGCAAATATAGGCCCAGGGCGAGCGGTGGCGGTCGTGCGGCGGGTAGGGCGGCCATAAGAGATTGTGCCGCGGTAGGCATGTGGCGGGAGGGCAGGTGGAAGGAGGTGGTGTTGGTCGGCGTATGACGGATGGGCGCAGATGGTGGAAGGGTGCAGGCGGCGAAGGGCGGGTAGAGGCAGAAGGGATGTAGGTGAACGATATAGGGGGTAAGGCGCAGGAGGGGCACACGTAGGGTGGGGGCGGTCATAGGAGGGCAGCAGGGGGGGGGAAGGGATGAAGCCCGCGGCTGTGGGAAATACAGCGAACCTCAGCCTACCGCCGTCACCCATCTTCGCCCACGTCCCTTTGCAATTTTTTTATATTAAGTTATTTTTATTATAGTAGGGGTAGTTTTAACCCCTTAAGGGTTAAAATAATTTATTTTTGCCTGACAATACGCCCACAATCGAATTTCAAGCATAAACTTGAAAAAAAATTTTTTTTACAATTTTTGCCATTTTTCGCCAATTTAGGGGTACTTTCAACCCTTTAGGAGTACCCCTTACCATTAAGTTCGCCTTAATTTAGTATAAATCAACCACCTTCGCAAATAAATATTAAAAAAAGTGCATTTCATCGCATTAGTTTTCATTATTTCTGAAATAATGGCGAAAACCCCCTAAAAAGGGGTGTTTTTTGCATTTTTAGGGGTGACGCCCTAATTTTAGGACCGCGGGACCTCGATTTTCGTGATCAGCGACCCCAAAAACGTTTAGGGTTCGATTTTCTTAACGGTGTTATTTTGGAACACCCCCCCCCCCGCGTTTTGAATGGACTAAATATGGGCAACCACAGCCAGAGAGCTTATGAATCATTTAGAAAGGACTCCGAAAATGAGAGTTATCGAAAAGTATTACAAAACCCTCATTGGTAATGACTCACTGTCCAAAGGAGGCCGAAAGATACGCATAAAGAAATTTATAAAAACAGCCTTCTCGATTAGCTTAGGGAAATGCACCTCAGTTTACCAAGTGGAGGTGCTGGTTTTCTGGATTACTTAAATAAAGATCAGGTGTGCCAAAGGGAAAAAATTTGGAAGGAAAGGGCTTACGATATTGGTCGACTCCAAATTTGTGGTCCTTTAATTATATTCTGCTATTGGAAAGGTATGGTAAGAAATCGAGAAATGAGGCTCTGGGAATACTGTGACCATGGTGGTGTTTAGACTGCCAAGTGCCGCAGCCAAAACAAAGATTCTAAATATGCAGCGAGTTATCTCAGTCAGATTGCTGGAGCGATTAACCCCACACGATAAGGAAGTATGAGCGTTTTAGAATATGGCATCTGCCGGCTGCTCCTGTGGGCAGCTCATATGGCCAAGTTCATTATGCATCTATGTCTGACGACGACTATTTCACGAGACTCCCTTAGTTGGACGGCGCGACGCAGGTCTTATTCAAACAGTTATTCGTGATAGCTAATGGAGTCCAAGACATCGCACTTTCACTGAAATGCCTCTAGATTAAAGGACGAAAAGGGACCCTTGATTCTTTGTTCGATTCGCATATGTCGTGAGAGGCCGAGTACCTATGATCTGTTTTTAACTAAAAAAAAAAACTAAGAAGTGATACTCGTATGTTTTGATCAAAAAATCACGGCAGCGCAGAGGAATTCCTAATGAGTACCTAAGCTTCAAAAGCAATCATCAACCACTTACAGCTAAAAATCTGGAAACTTCCTTTTAAATAATTTTCAGCATTTTTTCAAAAATAAAGCGAGAGACTAAAAGTAAAATTCACATGCCCATAAAAGTGCAAGTTTTAATATTCAACAGTTTACTACTCCAATTTGTGTTTTTCGAGTGAACTGACAACGAAATAACCATAAAAATAACGTTAATTAGTTGTTTCAGTTTCAATCAAGCATCGACACCTGTTGTGGCACGTACCACGTCCTCCATATAAGGTAAGGGAGACTCTAATTAAAGGCAGCAACAAAAACACAACGCACTGGAGATGACCAAGTGCTATTTGCATTAATTGCAGCATAATGAGGGTCTAATTATTAATTGCATATCAGTTGGACCGTTTTCGATATTTAATACGAAAAATGGATGAAAAAATCCGGGTGGAAAAAACCATTGCACACGCAGAAGAGTTGAGCACGGCCAACAACTGGTGGTCATCAATCTGACCATGAATAGCCTGGAATTACCATAAACAGTTTTGACCACCATAAGTTTCTGCAGAGCTGTCACGATGGAAAACTCATCAGGTGGAGACAAACTGGACATGGCTGCTGGCCGGGATGGCGAGCTTCGATCTTGGCTCGATTAAATCGATTTCTTGCACAACGAAATTTTTTTTACTATAAATAGACAAATTCGAGAAAAAAACGTGCGCCGCAGAAACTGTGCCATAATAAATCGCAATGTTAATAAAATTAACCATAATCAACTATTTTCTTGCCTCATCAATCCACGGGCGGCGGTTCGGGGCCCCGCTATCCGGCGATCCGCGCGCCATTTCTGCCTTTATTTAAATTTAATACCGCGATTTTTATCAGCGGCCCAGGGCGGACTTTACATTGTAAATAACTTGCGCTTTGATGATTATAAATTTTATTTTAATGTTCAGAAATAATTCGAGATTTTATCGTGGCGCCAATTAAAATATACAAAAGATAAAAGGAGCCAAGCTCTCCTATTTGTCTAAAGGCATATGTGGATGGATGAAAGATTTTTTTATGACGATCATATTTTTTCCGGGGGGATTTGGATTTTTTTTTAGTTTCAAAGTCGATAAAATTTGGATTTTTTCAGGTTTTTGTTTATTTTTTCATAACGAGTCGTAAAATTTTTGGATTTTTTTATTTTCTTAATTTTATACAATTTTACAAATATGAACAACTTGTTAAACTGCTAGAAAGCTCATCTCCTTACTGCTTCGAGTGCTTTCAGTATGGGGCGAACTTTTCTGCTGTTGCTTAGGAGCTGTACATTAGTTATTCCATTAATACTAAGATAAAGTATCTTTAACAAAATGTTTATTATTCCAAGCTGTTTTATGAAACCGAATAGGATTATATCATTTTGTATGTGCAGATTAGCCCAAGTAGTCCATGATAGTGTACTCCGAATTTAATGGTGGATCCACACGACACGGACTTTTGTTTGACTTTTACTTGCTTAGTAAGAATCGTGTGAACCCACCTTGCCTTGATGTACAGAAAAAATTATATATTAAGTATAGACAGACAAAAGTCGATGTAAAATGGCCTTTATTCCGCTACTTTGGTGGAGACTTAAGATATATTGTTTCCAAGCCTATCTAGGTTTCCAGATTATCTTGATGTTGTTCGATTATCTTGCTGGCAGGGCCAATTTATTTTTTTATGTAAAAACGTTTATAAAAACTAACAGACTAAGACTATGTAGTGGGCCACGTAATCAGGGGCCTCGGTAGTCTAGAGATAAGGCACCTGACTGCTATCCCCAGAGGTCCCGAGTTCGAATCCCGACGGCGCCACGGTCCTTCGCCTTTCCCACCTAACTTTCCTTCTTTCTTCTTCCCTCTTTACATTCCTGATTCCCCTGTCATAGCCTTCCCTAGTCCTTCCCCGCTCCACCAAGCGCATGCCATCGGTTGGTTGATGAGATTCAACTCGTTTCAGGAGGCATAACACTCCAGCGAGTTGTTCTCGACGCCCCGATGTCAGAGTCGCGAAATGGTTGTGAGTAGGTGGAATAAAATATCGCGGCTAGGTTGTGACAGTTACTTCCTTCTCTTCTCTCTATCTTCCGGCTAGAGCTGCTGTTCGACAATCACTCTATACGAAAAAAAATAGATTGTCGACAGTACAAAGGGACTTTCCCTAAGCCTCTAGTCTGTCACATAAAAAAAAGGGTGGAAGACAACCGAATTTCCGGATGGCTCATGGTAGCAGAAATTTCGCAATAAATCAGTAGGTGGACCCAGGAGAAGATGGATATACTCTGAATCGGCAGACGTAGAGGCAATGCCCAACACCCGGAACTAGAGACATTCTTTAAGGGACCGTCAAACTTGGAGAAATGGCCTAGAGGGAGCCAAGGCTCGATTTGGACAGTAGCGTCATTGGATGTATGTGATGTAGTAATCCCCCTTTGTACTATCGACAATTCTATCAGTCCTAAATGCCTCCTATATAAACGAGACAGGACAAGGGCGAGCAAGACGCTAACTCCACTTGGAGTAGCAGGTGGCCAGTGAACAAGGAGACACTCAAAAAGAGACGAAGATAAGGTTCAGGTAAAACTGAACCACTGTCAAGCGGGACAAGATCTGCTTGCATACACAGTATTTGAGGAGAAAAATGACGTTGCAATGGTCTGCGAGCAGTATATAATAAATTCTGCAAAGCGACACGTCAGCGATATGGATGCTTCAGAGAATAGTGTATTCAATAAGGCACCGGCATGGATGACATACCAAACAAAGCGGCTAAGTTAGCAGATACGATAGCGCAAAACAGGTTCGCTGAAAAATCACAGCGTGCCTGAGAGAGGGATCTTCCCAGAGTCATTTAAACAGCAGAAACTCGCGCTGCTACCGAAGCCAAACAAGCCTTTAGGTCCTACAGACCGATATGTCTCTTTAGTTGCATAGGCAAACTCTTCGGGCGGGTGATCTGTAACAGGAGACTTCCGAGAGTCGAAAGAGTCTGTCGAACGGACGGTGGTCCGAAGGTATTCGGGGCAACATACGGGGTTCCGCAGAGTTCCATCCTGGGCCCTTTCTTGTGGATTGTAATGTACAATGATGTGTTGGGAAATCGCCTTCCAGAGGAAGCAGTGGCGATCGGTTCGCGGATCGGGGCAATTATCGTAGGACAACGCCCATATAACATCGAATTATATGCGAAAGAATTGATCTAGGAAATAAAAGCGTGGAGCTCGCAATGTCAGGATAAAGTCAGGATGAGGTTCCAGGAGCTGTTGAATTGGTTCCAGGAGCTGCTGAATTGGTTTCCTTGAAACAATGACCTAATTCACTATACAGATTAGAGGATCAACTGCTACTCGTGCAAGGCAATGGGCTTGAAAGGTATATAGCGCATTAATGGTATTGAATTGAGGCTGTCAAATTCAAACGAAGCAAACAAGTGCAGCCTCTTTCAATCTCGCTCTCATTTTGGCCTAGTCAAATAGATATGTGGTATTGGTAGATAGAGGAAGATGTCGACTTTTTGGCTTGTATAACCCTGATATATAGAATGTCTTCTTTTTGAAACCACGAAAATTAAAGGTCTTTCAAAACGTATAGAATCTCCATCTTTCTGCTGGGCAAAATCCTTTCAGACCATATATTGTTCCTGCACTTCATGAGTATTTGTTACACCAATCTTGCTTAGTTAATCAGGCAAAATTTTTGAAAGTCCTGCAGAATAACGATGGTTTTCAAAGATCGCCATACAAGATTGGCAAATCAGGAAACTAATGTTTCTCATGGCTCTGTCTCTGTATGGGAAAGGACATGAGATTAGACTGAACGATTTGTGAAACAAGCAATGCTTATCTTACTCGCAAAAAAGTAACACAAACATTATTCACTACCACCCGAAACTGTTGCCTATTCAGTGAGAGTTTACTTTAGGAGCAACAGAGGTTTTCCGGTCATACCAAAAAACAAGGAATTTTCGTACCAGTGCCAAACACTTTGAACCCTGCGCCGGACTCGATACTTTGGCACATTTAAGCCGCGTTTACATCCCAAAGTCAACGCGAAAGTGCACTTTGAACAGAAATTTGTATGCTTTTTTTCTCTTTTGCATAAAAGTTTCAGAACTTTCGCATACAAACTTCTGTGCGATAAAAGAGTTTAAAAAAATTGGCACATGAGCTTACTTACTCTTCCAGAGCTGCAGAGACGGAGCCTAGAAGCATGGAACCTCCTCCAGCCTCCAAATACGCCTGAGGAAGTTCAATGGCACGAGGAGCTTTGGTAATGACGATGATAAGGAGAGACCACCCTTCAAGAGTTGTAGGTGTATCCCCAGCCAGATTGAAACTGGTTTGAGGAGATGTCTACATTGTGTCAAACCGATCTACAATAAATGCGCAAACGATGTCTGCGGTGAGGACAAAATTGAAATTCTTCGAAATTTTTCGAGGGAATCTTTATCCAAAGGATTTAATTTGGACTGAGCTCACCAGGATCAGATTGAAATGCCTATGTAGATTTTGTGTTTTCTCTTAACGTTTAGGTCATCATTCAGTCCAAATTTTGAAGTTACTACAGCGAAGGACCAAAAAATGGCAAATTGTGTGTTGTGGAAAAAAAATTGTTTTAATATAAATTTGTTTTAAATGAATTCCTTAATCTAGATCTTAAAGAAGTTCGGTGCTAGACGTCCCACAGATCCAAGGGTGATAAGAGAATAGTGTTTTTTTAGCACATTGCAACCGAACAAAAGCTCTCAAGAAAATATTTCAATTTGAAATGAAGGTGATGAGAGATGGAAAAGATATGATATTTTACTAGTTTCGGTTTTAAGAAAGTCCTAGCTCTATGTTTTGGGTGAATTTTAAAAAAGATATAGACCAAATCTGTTGTTTTGTCGCCGTGATCCCATTATATAAAAATTCCATTCCTCACAGTAACTTCGAAGAGCTGGAATCCATTTTTCAAACTACCTTCCACCCAAGTAAACTGTCAAGACACTTCACGGGCTTATTAGTGTCTCATCAGAGCGAAAAACCGGTCTATTTCATGGAACTCCTACCCTCTTCATATCCCACAATCCAGAAGTGTATATTTCTACCAAACTGACGCCAATTTTGACGCTAATGAATTAATTACTCCATTGTGCATAAATTAAGACAAATGTGTTCCCTCCCATTGTGCACTTTCTGTATACACTCTCCGAAGAACTGCTCATAGCCCAGGCTATATCCACGGCCGCTGTCTTGTCTCTTCCCATCATCAATCGGCTGTGGGAGTAATAAGAAAAAGGCTCCGTCCTCCTTCAGTTATTATCTCTGGCCGGCATGCATATTTATGCTGCGGAGCCCCACATATACATGCCCGCGTCTGTATATCAAAGGAAAAGATGGTTCACAAATTGAAAGGTTTATAAATATTCCCCTGACGTAGCGCAACTTCAGCCTTCAGTCAGGTCCGCCATTAGGTTATCTCTCTGTGATCCAACATTGTGTACCCCACTGCACCCGCACTGGGGAGCTGTGCTGGTCCGGAGCAGTCCCCATCGCAGCCGAGGGACTCTTGGTCAGATATCTAGATATCGCCGGATCTGCACATGGAGATATGAAGATCTCCTTCAAGATTCCCCCCTCTTCGGGGCGCACTTATTCTACTTGGCCGCGCATAAATTTACGTTTTGAGAAAATTCTTCGTTAATAAATTTATTAAAGCGATTTTATCAGCGGGATTCCTTCCCCGCTTTTGGCTCTGCCCGAGTTTTCCAATTGTGGCAGCTACCAGTGGCCTCTTGGAGCTTAAGTAAGACTAGAGTCTTGAGCTGGATTTAAGTGCGTTTTCACTTGAACCACCTCCAGGTAAACGACACACCGGCAACAACGACGACGACGACACGGGGGGAGGCTACCATACCCAAAGGTAAAACTGTTTTGCGTCTCTCGATATTTCCTCGAATGAATCTTAAGCAGATTATCCTAGCTGCCATTCGACAATGTCAGGTAAATGACGAAGACAACTTACGTTTGGGAAGTAATCGCGGCTGCTGCTCCACATGACGTGGATAATGATGTCAAGATATCAAGTCTTGGGATGATGGAAGCTAGAGGGGGACAGCCTGCTCCCAAACGCCGGGCTATGTGCTTATCTACGGAGGGAATTTTCATCGAAAAATGTTGGCTGCCATGTAAATGAATAAAATTAAGACCAGACTTCATTTACCTCCAGAGCACCGTTATTATTGTCAATTGTATAAGACGAAAGATAAATGTTCCATTGCGTAGGCAATTGGCATGGGAAATTGTTAATTAGAGTTTCACGAAAAAAATATGTATAGAAACTCACTCACACACACACACGTACCAAATTAAGTATAACAAATGCGGAAAAGAGGTGAAATATTTATGAGACTTCAGGTGAAAGTACGTTTAATGAGAAAGAATTGATGGATTTGAAAAGATTTTTATCATTCGCTTGATGGCAAGAGATTTTCGCTTAATTGTTGAGTGAAAGAGGAATGCTGGAGCATGCAAATGAAATGGACTCGTAATGGGCTTTGGCGAACCTTCAGAATGGGACGGAAATTATTACCGTGAATATTTTAAAGATGCCCGATTAAAAATAATTTCATGGTTAATTTCCTTACTAGCACGCACGCGCCCGCAGCTAGCACGCATAGCGAACAAACAGGCACGCCACAAAAGTACATACTCTCCCGCCACAGGTACGCACGCTCCCGCCACAGGGATACACGCTCCCGCCACTGGCACGAAAATCTAAAAATTTGTTCGCTAGAGGGATGCACTCTCCCGCCACAGGTATCCACTCTCCCGCCACACGCACGAAAATCTCAAAATGTGCCTGCTTAAAATATGTAGGATCTGGCCACAAGCATGTACTCTCCCGCCACAGGGATGCACGCTCCCGCCACAGGGATGCACGCTCCCGCCACAGGGATGCACGCTCCCGCCACAAGCATGCACTCTCCTGCCACAGGGATGCACGCTCCCGCCACAAGGATGCACGCGGTTAGATAATCCACAATTTTTCCGCTTTAGAGGTTTCCACGTTGAAAACTGTGTCGAATTGTATAAAAATTAAACGAGGCGATAGTGAAAATTTTGGATTTGTGGAAAAATTCGTAAAAATATGTTATTGTTCTGAGTGTTGTCGAAAAAATTGCTCTACATCAAGCTATTATGCTTTATTTAGAAAAGTAGATGTTCAATTTCCTTTTTCAGTGTCATTGAAAATGAATATTCAGCAGCCAAATTTAATTTTAATGACGAACGAATTTCTATACCATATACATATATGTAAAATAATGAGTGAAGAATCAGATGTATATCTTATTGACATTGAATGTGTTATTACACTATGTTTTTTTATAAAGAACCTAAGCGATGCATATGTATTAGCGCCTAGTAAAAAGTTTGAGTATGATGAATAATTGTTTTTGATTCATTAAATGCATTCTCTAATTAAATATGAAAAATTCCTATTTGTTTTTAATGCAGATACTTGAAAAAAATTTAATGAAGAAGTTCGATCTGATGACGACATACATATATAATACTCTTCTCCATCTTTTTTAAGAGGCGTAGAATTTTTATTCTACGAAAATTTTTTTTTTCTTTCATTTTAAATTTGAGTTTCGTGCGTACCAGCTGCATGCTAGCTGCGGGCTAGTGTTATTTTCACTCAGGCGTGTATGCTAGCTGCG
The DNA here is from genome assembly GCA_949987705.1 of Thereva unica. Classification (NCBI taxonomy): domain Eukaryota; kingdom Metazoa; phylum Arthropoda; class Insecta; order Diptera; family Therevidae; genus Thereva; species Thereva unica. Next base: position 75,902,071 of record OX465285.1, read on the forward strand.
GGCGTCGTGCGGGCTAGTGCATGCCAGCTGCGTGCTAGCTGCGGGCGAATTTCATTTTTACTCGTGATTTATAATATTCGTGCGTGCCAGCTGCGTGCTAGCTGCGGGCTAGTGTTATTTTCACTCAGGCGTGCATGCTAGCTGCGGGCGCCGTGCGGGCTAGTGCATGCCAGCTGCGTGCTAGCTGCGGGCGAATTTCATTTTTAATCGGGTGCGTAGATACACACATTCACCACTTCATCTGACAGAACAGTATTAATTGAATCGGCCGTGTACACATTTATGGAGAGAAACGTTGTGTTAAACATCAAGGATTTAAGAAGAATGCACAGTCCAAGTCAGATAACTACCTACATTTAGAATGAAAGGACAACCCGTCCGCTATGAAACGCAACTACAGTGTGGCGAAAAGGATTTGCGATTAAACGGACCACAATATTCCAGACAAATCTAACTTACTCCTTCTCCTCGAATATAACTCCCTTATGAGAGGCTTGCCGTAGTAATATTAAATGCAAAGAAAGCCCCCAAACTTTATCGCTTCTATCATAGTAATTGTTCCATCAATTGTTCCCCTTGCCAGGGTATCGTGGAGTGTTGAGGCCCATCGATGTGCCACCTATCTACGTGCATCACCATTTATCTATGAGCGCCCCATTAGAGCAAACGCGAAGTACTTACATGGCCGAAGAGGATATCTGAAAACTAAATCCGGGCGAGATGCATCGTCCGCGGCTTCACCAGTAGATCGCCTTACCACTCCAACATAGCAAAACTACTATCCCAGAGAAAGCCACAAGTTTGGCCTAATGACTAGTTTACAAACTCTGACTTACTTGAAAATTCAACGTAACCCATCCTGGTACCAGCGTCGAGTTCCAAAAAAGTACAAACCAGGCCCCAACATCAAGGATAACTGAAGGTATCTGGAGGTACATGCACAAATATAATCACGTGTTTGTCAGTATGTAATAAATCCGCCGACGCATTCAGCAAGATATTCTGTTTACTATTGACTCTCTTTTTAGCAACTAAGATCACTGGTCTAATTAATTTCAAATATCCATCTTCTGCAACTCTAACTATCTATTCATCTAACGTAACTCCAAAAATAATTGTATGGCTCTATGCAAAAACCAACTGTTCCAGGCAGCTAGTCATGTTATATAAGCCACTGACTGGGATTTGTGTTTTCGTAGTAGGAACACCAACTTTGATGTTCTCTGTTGCTCAAGAGTTTTACGATCGGGAATGTGTTTTTTTTTTCATTAATTATTATTTTACCAAATTAATAAGCCCTATCCGGAACGAATGGCTTAATCGGGAATACCCGAAGGCATTTAATTGCAATCAGGAAAACAAAAGCAACATTATTGATGATAGATTGATTACAATATTATCGCTGGCCGTTAAATCTTCTGGGACTTGGTAACCAAGAAGAATTGCGCTTCATACTGAACCACTTCTTTCACAAGCAGAAGGTGATAACGGAAAGTCAGTACATGCCCGATTTATTAGAACTTTTGCTCTCCTCGAAATTCTCATCAACTTACACAGAGGTATTTTACCCTCTGTTCCTAAGTATGTAGCGCTCTCTCCATGTGCTGAGTTTTCGTCAGATTTCTCTAAGTGATTCGCCATTTAAACCTTCGGTATTTTACTATTGAATAACTTTGACATTTTTGAGCCGATTTTGACAAATAAGCAAGATTTATTTAGGATATTTTCTACCATTTATTTCAAATCAGTTTTTGAATACATTATTGATTATATGACCACCTCCATTCGACAAGCAAAAAGCAGTTCATTTCCGGGTATCCTGCATCCATGATATATGTAGCAGCTATTTCTGCTCGTAAGTGAGCTTTGAGCTCGTCAATGGTCTTCGGCTTGATGGCACAAACTTTATATACTACTAGCCCAAGGAAATTTTTGGAGGTGATGTGACAGAGCATGAATTATATGCCGACCAATACTTGTAAATGAGACGGAAACTTAGGCACTATGCCGTCATTTTTGCGCGGTACATGCGATCACACAGGTAAGTTGAATTTTTGAATTTCTGCAAAATTCCAAAGTATTGACCACACGCTTCAATGATGCCACTCAACTCAGCGAAAAACAACCGAATTGTGAATTTTCGCTCTCGCTAATCAATCATATGCAGTATTGGACGGTGTGTAATCTAAGCCACATTTCTGCCGGTGTTCCCCAGAGTTGTGTTTTTGCGTTACTTTTAAGACCGAAGTCCAATGAGAGCACCGAATCGGGTGCTTACACCGCAAAAAGTGGTTGTCTTATCAAAATCCCAGTAGATATAGGGGGAAATGTTCAATGAGATCATCGCATCGATTCTCTAACGAGAGTGAGGCTTGGGCATGAACCGGCAGCGAATGCCAGCACCCAGGGCACTTGGCAGCATCGCAACCCCTAACCTATCCTTTCTATTCTATCCTTCAGATCAAGCTTACTACTATACATTGCACCATGACTCGAACGACATGACGGACTAGTAGTACAAAGGGTGACTCCTAAGCTTCATCGTATCACAAAAAAAAAAAAAAATTAGATGCCGAGCGATGCTCGATGCTTGGTGGTCCCACTGGACTTCGGCCTTTATGGTTTCGATAATATAAGACAAGCATGTGCCAGACTCTTACCATCATGGTAACATATCAAGAAAAAAACAACTTTCATTGGGTATTCGATTTTACGACCAAGAGAGAGAAGTCATTCGTGAAGAGTTTGTAGGTTCCGTAGAGGTAGAGGCCATGATGCAAAAACAATTGCTTCTGCAATAGATCAATTCATTGAAGATGCAAGACTTGATTCAGAAAAATTCAAAGGCCATCGTGGTTGTTCGACCATGTCAAATGAGCTGGAATGATTTGCTGAAGATCCATGCTGTTTGATATTAATTAACATTTTAATCAGACAGCATTAAATTATGCAATTCTATAAATGTTGGGACTTCATAAATTTGCACCCCCTCCACCCGCTCGAATTTCTGGCTACGCCCTTGCCTTTCCCAGAATATAATTCAGTTATTTGGTGGTTAGAAATATACAAAAAAAAGCTCTCCAACTCATTGTTGATGAAGCCATTCGTTCCAGCACCAACCCCTCCAGTAGAAATGTAGAAATGAATGCTCCCATAAACTGTATCGCTACTATCACCGCACCGGGGTTAACCTCCTCGCATCTGTTAACAAAAGATATCTAAGGTACTAATAGAAGTAGACAAGTGAATATCAGTGCATGAAAGATTCGACAGAAATGAGCAGATATCCCGTTTATCAGTTCCCGAGCTTTTTTTTTTTTTTAAATCCATTTTTCATTGACTCATTACGGCTGAAATTCATTATCGCTGCTAGAGAAAAGCTAAGAAACTTCTCAAGCTTACCAAATCTGAATTCAGAGTCTTAACAGGACTTCTCTTAGGACATGCCCTGCCAGATACCACCTAAGAACATAGGTAAAATTTATACCAACATATGCAGATACTGTCAGGTAGAAACAGCAGGACATGTTCTCTGCAACTGTGTTGCATTTAAAAGATCTTGGTTTCGGCACATAGAGAGAAAGTGCAATTAACGCTTAAAGAAGTTTGAAACACTAAACCAAGCGATATCTTAACCCAGACCAGAAGCCTAAGTCCAGCTCTTCGATGAACAAAATTTGTAGAAATTACACGGAAGATCCGAAGTGTTCGTGAAGTTGGTATTGGAGTCATACGCCATGAAAACAAAATAAAATAAACAGCGTACATATTCATGCAATCTACAACGTACCTATTCAGGCATTCGTTTATAATGAGAACAACTTGGCTCTGTGGAATTACTTTTCGCCGTTAGTATGTATTTCCAAACTTCTATAACAGCATAGAGTTCAAGGGCAGGGTTTATCACCATTTCCTTCAACAGCTTCACAGCTACACATAACGCCAAAAATATTGTTTCCCTGGTTCTAAGCTTACCACAAAACATTCCACTATGACGCGACCAACGACATGACAGACTGGTAGTACACAAGATCCCTCCTGAGCAAGGAAGTATAGAACTTGCAGACCTCAAACTACGCTTTCAATATGGCTACAAAATTCAATCGATATCAAAAGTATTACATCTACCTAGTTCACGTATAAAATATGTATGAAGCTCTTCCTTAAAGGCAGTTCTGATTAGATCGTTAGTGCTATCATTAGTTTGGAATCTCTCATATAAAATTTTGATGATCCTCCAATTAACAAAGTACTCCATCGGTTTTCGTCATTGAATACTTTTCTAAAAGGACAAAATTAAAACAAAACAAAAATCGAAAAAAAACGGCAACGAAGAAAATTTCGAAAAACCAAAGCGAACTGCTATAACAATAGGAAAAACCTGCTCCAAGCATCGATTGGCTCCATCCGCAAGTGAATTAAGATATGAAGGAGGACAAAAGACTGAACATAAACTGAAGTCAACCTACACGGCACAAAAGGACCGAACCGAAGAAAACTTTTGCCTTATGCTCACCGTTTTCAAGATAAGAAGGAACACCGAGTAATGGTAACAAATAAATGCAACTAAATGGCATGAAGATATCGAAAGAAGTAATGTAGGAGGCCTTTGACTCTTAATCTGGTCTCTCGGAAGGGACTACACGTAGCCAGAAAGGCCCCGGGGAGACAGAGCGGGCGGCGCGGCAGAGCGGCGGGAATGTGCAACAAAGTGTACCTACTACCGTGGCAGAGGCTCCACTCTATGGGGGCACCTCTGCACCCGGCACATCCAGAAGCAGGATGCCCTTCGCATGTATCTGCTACTGTTACCATTCGGATTTCATGTCTGCGGTCGGAAATTAAGAGGCCATGTTCCATTCATCCGCAGGCTTTACTAATCTCCCCGGGAGCACTATGTTTCTCTAGTCCTATGGAAGGTTGTGCCTCTATGCTCGGAACGGGGTATAACTTGCCATTCGACGTGGTTATGTGCTTGAATTTTCCGCTCGTAACGGAAACATGAAGGAGCTTTGGCCATAATTCGAAACCCGAATTGGGTGTCACATACAACCACCCCCTTGCCATAGCCACCCTACTCTTCCACCCTGGTTCTAAACTTACTAATACCAGCATGAATCGAGTCCTGGAGTTGGGGGTGAGCATTTATGTGTCCCAATCGTAATGTATGCAAATTTATTTAACACATAACGCAACTGTCGTACCCAAAAAGCCTCAAAACTCCATCACCTCCATCCCCGTCGGCCCGGGGAGGACAATGATGGAGTCATAGAAATCCAATGGCTGGAGGTGGGTGGACGAAAGGAAAGATGCCACCAAAGCCCTTGTGTGCCCGGGTCCTGGATCCTGGAAATGAATATCCTATCCTAGGTGCGTACCATGCGCCCGTGCCAGTGATGGTATATGCCCTGCGGTAGAATTTTCGATATACGATTAATATTCCGCCGGATAATGTTCTAATTCAAATGGCGCCGCTTCTGCATTTCCACAGCACAGCGTATTTGCGTTACCAGCAGAACATATGCGCGCAGGGTTTGGGTCGCATGGGGGTGTGTGGTGTTGAGGGCGCGGCGGGTGGTTATTTCTAAAATGTTTATGTAGGAACTGGAATTTATGTAATCAAATGTGCGTTTGAATAATTTGGTAGTGTAACATCATTTCGAGGACGCTTTGTCCCCGCCACCACCCACCCCCTATATAGCATGAGTTCGCGTTTGATATCCACCGAAAATGACGCGCACACGCCGGTCCTGGTCCTCTCTACAATTAATGCGATTCTGTATAATTTGCAAATTTCAAATATTTATGTTGTTGAGCATAATTTATAATAATTAGATCCACTGGAACAGCGCGCGGTTTGTCCAACTTAAGAAAATAAATATTTATCGATTCATGCATCCGATGGCATTTTTGTTATCATTTAATCATTTCCGTCATTTTCAATTTGAAATTATTCATTCCCATTTTAATTGCGCGATTATGCCACGACGAATATCGGAGCTGTTAGGCCGCAAGTGCTTACGGAGCGCCGCCTCGCTCCAATCTGTCTGGGATTGGTCCATGGAAATATGAAAAGTTATGAAAGATTCTCATCTTGCGGCGAAGAAAGCTCCACTAAGCTCCAACAGAAGCCCCCCATAGATCCACCTCTGCCAGTCGCTAGAGTGTGTTGGTTTCTTTGGGATAAGCTGTATGCTAAAAAGCTTCAACCTGTCCCAAGATTTGATTGCTTATGAATATGAAATCTTGTCCAGGTTACACCCGCCCACTTTTGAGTTCGGAGATGTTGATAAGTTTGATTTAAGGCGTCTTTGGGGGGACAATTATGGATGGGGCTGTTGAACTTGTTGAATTCTATGAGACAAAATTTAATAAGATAATTTAGAAAATCTTGCTAGACAATTTATGTGGTGATGGAGATTGGTAGTTTCTATTAGTGGACGACTGCGCGGATTTAAATTTTTACAGGCGGAGTTTCTTTGCCGCAAAGCAGGTGATTCAAAGTGCCTTAAAGCTTCTGTTAAGATTGCATTAAAAAGCAGTGAATTGAAGAACAGTTGGCAGTACTACTTTCGGGAATTAATATGTCTCCCTAAACTATTCAATAATATGTCTTAAAACAATAAATTTAGACTAAGCCAGGTCCAGGCCACTACTGCCGAAATACAGTAATGCAGTGGTTCCCAAACTTTATTTCATACGGAACCTTTCTACAATGTATAAAATTTGGCGGAACCCAACGATGAAAAAATAAAATAATATAATAATATATGTAGATATATATTTATCTTGCAATCGATTTTTTGAATATGTACTTGCAATATAGTATACTCATTATACGTATACCGTTAGATCCATGGGGGCCGTCTCAAGAGGACGGATTACTGTTTTCTTCACGGACCAAATTTTGCAATCAATTTTTCAAATTGTTTCCGAATATCCTATCATGCTGAAATTTTGCATACAGCTTTAGCTCCGATGACAATGCAATATGGTATACTCAATATACCTTTAGATCCATGGCGGCAGTCTTAGGAGGGCAGATTGAAATATTCTTCTCAACCTCTTCGACATGGGTATCAAATGAAAGGGTATGATAAGTAGAACACCATAACCAATATAGTATACTCAATATATCGTTTGGTCCATGGCGGTCATCTCAAGAGGCGGATTCCAACAACACCCTCGACATGGGAATATGGAATGGCGGCCAAAATGTTACGGGGCGTGACGTAGACCAAATTTCAAGGAAGAAGGGCCACTCGCAATTTCTGATTAGCAAGAACGCGTTAAACGGCCGGCGCAGCCTCAGTGAGTCTGCGAATGTATTTGCGCTTCAGCGCTAGTGACACGGAACCCTAAAATTTTTTCGTGGAACCGTAAGGTTCCGCGGAACCCACTTTGGGAATCACTGCAGTAATGTGATCATTTATTTTGTTGAGTGTTGAGCCGGAGTTACACGAGGCAGTACATTTGTCCCTTACACCATGGTAAATTGTACTGAAGCCTCAATTTTTTAAAATGTCCCGATTCAAAATAATGTTCTACTGGTATATAAGTTTGTATCACGATAAATGATTATGTGATTGTAAATACGAACTGGAGAGTCTTAGATATTTGAGGGAATGAAATTTTGTAGTGTAGACATATTTTTTACTTTTTTTTTTTTTTGAAACAGTAAAATTTCGTAGAAACATTTCTTATTTCTTTTGCACCAGCAAAATTTCCAACTTCAAATTAAGCGAGGTGAGATTGTATTGTAAATGTACATTCTGGAGACATAACTTTCTTACCTACTCTGAGGCAGTTTAATGCTTATTAGAATCAAACTCCTAAAAACAGCTCTTTATTGGTAGATAATTGTTTTCTTTTTTCTTTTTTTAATTTGCTTGTGTAAACCTGTCAACCTGGAGTTCGTTTGAAAATGGCGTCGCAAGCGGGACGTTGGCGAGACAGTGGTACGAATTTTACTTGGGTTTCGATTAATATCTAAATCGTTATTGAATTTCGATATTATTTCCTTTAATATTATATTTCTTTTGTGTTTGCATTAATAAACGTTAATTTTGTTTTATTGGAATTGTTTTGCGTTTAACATTTAGGGAGTTCGTTCCTTTACACTTGTTTTTGTCATTTTGTCATTACAATAGCGCCTCGCATCATTTGAAGTATGACATTGTACTGGCCGGTGGTCAGTCATCAGCGAAATAGGGAGAAGAGTCTGAAGGAAGTGCGATTATAACATTCTAGCGGTGACCACTGGTAACTATCCATAAAATAGGCTAATATGGTCGAACTAGTCCCTTCCAAGTATGATTGGCCTGAAGCTAATAACGATTTTCGAATTTTCTCATGGAATGTTCGAACTCTGTACAGAACTCGAGCTACACAACATTTAGCCGATACCCTGCCAAAGTATAAAGCTGTCATAACGCCATTCAGGAAATGAGATGGACAGTGAATGGTGTTTTGCAAAAACCTGTATGTAAATATTACAGCTGTCATACAAAATCGTCTTTCGTTTCCCATAAATAGACAAACAAATGACTGTGGGATGTGGAATACCATTTGTTCATACCACATACCATATACCAATTATTATATATATATAAATATGAAAAGTATCAGCAAACTGTTTCTACTTGCTATTGAAAACTAGCGCCTAATGCCGCCTGATCTTACCACTTTTTATGTGTTAACCCAATTGCACGCAATTTGGGTGACGGCGACGATGTTGGTGCTTACCGTCAGTGTGCAATTCGTTCATAATAACATAGGTAATCTACCTTAAAGAAATATCTTTAAAAAATTAAGGGCGTTTAAAAATATTTCGAACGGGGCGCCTAATTTCTTAAGCCGGTACTAACTGCTAGTAGTAAGACGAACCCATTTTGCCCAATACTCGAAGAGTCTCTTTCGTGTGACCACTGCATGTTCCACGGAAAGGCTCTGGACCGATAAACGGGAACCTTTTGGGCTCCATGTTCATTTGCGTCGAATCCTCCATATCTAGGTACCCATTTCTGAAAAACTTTTTTATTGGTTTAACCTTTTCCCACCAACAGTCTCAAGTACGGCCTGTTAGAGTGATAACGGCCCTTAAGACAAAGAGTTCTTTAGCCTGTCTAAAACCTGGGACTGATTCTAATTAGCTGAAGTCAATCACTTAAACCCGTCTTCTATCAGGGGCTTTTAGGTGGACCTGAGATACCGCACCTTAGTAAAAACTAGTTGGGATGTGGGTTTGACCCCTTCGGTCCACACGATTAACTTCCCAGTATGATGAACGAAGATGGAATAAACTGACTTCTTACAAAATAGTTATACGTTTAGCACTGGTGGAAAATTGGCTAGTATCAGAACTGATGACAAAGCAATCCCGAGAGAAGCTAGTTCAAATAACAATAATAGAAGAATTTGTTTTTCCTGAACGTTACCAAAAAAAAAATTGCTAATCCAAGGTTTGAAAAATTCGCGCTGTTTGTAAAGGGTGACGAAATTTTTGCATGATTTTGAAAGGTTGTCGGATTTTGACAAGTGATCTTTTGGGCAGAACCCGAAAAAGATCACTTCGTTTAGAACGGGTCTCATTCCATCGAGTTTATTAGATATTAGCAAAACTTGTCAATTTAAGGTCTTTCTGACAAGTTTTTCTATTTAAACAAAAAAGGCACGACCGAATATTATGAAATTTTTTTCTGAGCATTTCTTCGTTAATATTCTTTTTTCGGCACCTCAATGAAGTCGAATAGTTTTTAGTTTGGGCGATATCGTGCAGGTACAAAAATCACTAACGTCGTTTAAACAAAAAAAAACGGTTCGACCGAATTTTATGAAAATCTTTTCAGATCATATTTTGGTTACCTTCGCACGGCGCATCAACCAAGTCGATATCTTTTTTGGTTCGCGCGATATCGTGCAGGAAAAAATGACCACATACGTACGCACACACACACACACACACATACTTCCTCCCAATTTTTTGCTAAAAATGCTCCTGGGACCTTGAAAGATGAAAATACGTCGAAAATTTCGATTTCGATTTTCGGACCGATTACAATAACTTCCTATACTGGGAAGTTAATAAGACTCCCCCGTTCTTAGCCTGAAACAGTCACACATAACGCCAAAACGCCTTTAGAGTACCCAGAATAGGAACGATACGGCTAAGTAAAAGTTCTACTTTTAAAAATAAGCCCAATACAGGCACGTAAGAATAAAAGATGCATGGAATAGTCCAAACGAAGCACTCTCACGTGTAAAAACACTAAAGGGGGCAAAAGGTTGAACGTTGTCTAGGACGAATAAAACGCCCAATTATCGTCCATAAAGGTTGCCATTAGCATACTGAATAGACCGATTTTCTTTAAATTACGAAGGTCAAGCAGCATTGGATATGGCTAGTACTTAGTTGGGGGACCGTTTGGTAAAACAACATTCGCGTTCGAAAGGGTCGATTACGAATACATTCATATCTCTAACAGAGCCGTTCATTCGTACCTATATAGCGGAAGCAATTTTCGATTTTTGAGTCTGTAGCTTGAACGTGCATATCCGTATGACAGGCACATTTGTTCGCTATAAGTAAACTAAATTATTTTCACTCCGGACAATGAGTTTTTTCGCGTCCTGTCAATGGTTTGAAGGATTTTAGAAATTTGTCTTTGGCTGGGTGTTCAATTAAAAAAAAAATAATTAAGAAATTTGAACCGAGTCGTTTACTTTACACAAATTACTGCCATATTTTTCACACCTTCCGCACTACACTCATTTACAAATCACGAATTAGCATAGATTTTATTTTAGCTTTCCATCCATGGCACTTAAGCTCGGCTCCAGCTATATTAACACCGCGATATATTCGACTAGATAATGTCAAGCCAATGTTGTTGCTAGGCGGCTTACAATTTTCGCATTTCCTTCAATAACAAAATCACCAGAATTAAGACATGGGAAAAATTTGTTACCATCGCTATCTTTTTCAGCCCAGCACCGCTTCAACCTCTGCATATCGTTTAGCTCCTAAAGATCGCCTTATCGTGCCCTTGTCCACTCTCTCAAGACGGCAAATGCAGACCAACTGCAGCTTGGCACTGGTGCACTGCACTGCACAGCACACTGCAGGGCAGTAACAGTAGGTGTTACCTACGAACTTGCACTACCGCACCTCTCGGTCCCAGTATCAACCGAACTGAAAGGAAAATCTCCACCTCGACAGGTTACCCGGGGGAAAAAGGTAACCAACAAGAATCCCCCGCGGCCGGAGCGCTGCGGCTGTGCAAGATGAGGAGCAATCGCGGAGCCCGGCTTAATAGAGGCAAATGGTGCGATAAAACAATTAGCAAGGCATTCCGGATCCGACGAGGCATTTCCATCACGGGTCGTTAGCTAATCATGTTCTTCGCCGCGAGAGTGGCTCCTCATGCATGTGGACTTCACTTCAAGTCGAAAGTGTCTTCGGGTTCAATTGTGCCCCCCCCCCCCCCCGGTCCTAGGGGATACCCCGCCTGATCTTGATCCAAAATCCGAGTGTCTACAACGAAACGTCATAAATTGTCCCCTTTTCGGTTAATGAATTGCGTGTTGACAGACACCGTTTCGTTTGTGGAGGAACCAGAACAGGTACCATTTGATGATGGCCCGCTATAGTCACCTGTTGTTAACAAAACTCCTAAGGTGACTTCCTGGGCGATAAGAATTTTCGGGGCTTGGCATCCGATAGACGCGACTAGCACGGTCCATTGTGCGGCTGCCGGTGTGTCAATTCGGTAGTTCTGTCCCGGCGGCCGTTATGTTAATTAATTACCTGAATCATTCGATATATCCGTGGATACATCGATACCAGACGACCGTGTCTAATGCTCGCGCAATCAGCGCTTTCGGTGTATCTCTTATCGGAAGAAAAATCGAATTAATTAATGTGAAATTAATGAAAAAAATTTATAAAATTAATGGAAGCCAGGAGGCAGGGAAGAGACACAACTAGAAGGCGGAGGCGTATAGCGTATAATTTTCATATCGATAAAAATTCATATTTTATGGTTATTTTCGATATGAACTGAAAACAAGGTAAATTTTCACCTGCCCTCTCCCGGGGGGAGTTCAGTAGCATTGGCAGGAAGTAGGGACACATAGGGTCCACATATTCAACACGCGGGACACAATCTCCTGTCATGTCCGCTGAGGACATGTAAAACAAACGTTTAGATAATAAAAATTGTTTAACAAGATAAAAGGTGAAATGCTCACCAAACCGCCACTCTTTCTACAGCACCCGAAAAAAACCTTGTAGTGCCGCCTAACATTTGAATTTTTATCCAATTAAGTTGTTGGCCAGCGGTGGGGCAAATTAGCACCGCAATTAACTGTCGAAATTCAGGTATTTTATGGAATTATGCTTTTCGATATGAATATTGATATCCAAATTATTTCAGCTCCAGTGGTCATATAAATTAAAATATGTAACGCCTACGTGGAAACCACCTTTTCCATATTCAAAAAAAAAAAACAATTTATTTTTTATTAATTTATTCACTAACTCTATTGTTTTCGATGATCATTTTGTTTTGTTCATTCTGTGTATTTTTCTGTTCATTTGTTTCCTGGGATATTTTTATAAATACTGATTTTTGTAAATGGAAAACAATTTTTTTTTGTATTGGGTGGGATATGCCTTTTTTTCTGGTAGATATTTCGGGAACATGTTTACTAGTGACAACAAATCTGGACGCTCTAATTGGTTTTAGATGTTTTATTGGATGGAAATTGATTGGTTTTTGCATTTTAGGCTTACCTAATAAAAGATGTTAACTGGACTAATTAGTATTAAATGGTAAATGCTGTTATTTTGAGGTTTATACTTCCTGAAAGGTGAGTTTGAAGAATTCTTTTGTTTTGTTTATTTATGTTTTTTAATTATTATTATTATTTTGAAATAGAAATGTATTTTTTAAAGTTTTTTGTTGAGAAATCATTGAAGGAATTTGATATTTTAAGTTTTATGGTAATGAGTTCTTTTTTTTATTATACATATTAATTTTTGTCGTTCTCAAGATATAAATCTGCTGACTTTGAAGATAAAAATCAAGGAGTGTTCTACATGCTAGTATAAAATTGAGGAAGTTTATGCTTTCCTGTGGTAAAATACAGGTTATTTCATGTTCACTCCAATAATTGCATAGGTGGCGTACAACGGAGGGCCTATCCCTATCAATGACCCCAGTGAGGTCGTCCGGTTCTAATTTCGAAGCATTACAAATTGAACCTAGGTCCTATTTCTCTCCAGGATACAACCGTTAAGGACTTGAACTTAGTCAAATATCTCGGATTAAGAGACTAGGCCTGTAAAAGTCTTTTAGATGAAGCATGGGATGTTAAATCACAAATGACAGTGGCGGATACAAAGTGGAAAATGAAGGACATTCCCCATCCCCAATTTCAACAAACATAGTTCACATAAGCGGAAAGAAAAAGTCGGTCGCATATTTTTTGTCGTCTATAAATACAGTGTCCAAGGAATGGCTAAGAGTCAGCAGACCTCGCTAAGTTGTTAAACGATCGAAATACAACAATCAAATTGAAATGATACCTTGTACCCAAGAGCAAATGCGAATTGCTTTGTGACATGGGTGAACAAGCAGTACGAACCTACGCACCAGAGAAGTTCAGGAGAACTTTTTGCGAGACCTTACACGGATTAACGCGCACAGGCTTACGAGTATCAAGGAAATTGATTACCAGACGTTATGCTTGACCTAGAATGAAAACTTTCATTAACAAATTAGTAAAAGAGTGTGATATGTCAAAAGGGTATAATTAATATGCACACAACGCTGTGAACATATTCAACTGGACATTATAGAACCTTTTCCACTGTCAGAAGGGAAAAATTATTGCTTAAGGATCAAAGGTGGTTTTATAAGATGGGTGGAAGTGCTGCTAATGGAAAATATTAGAGCAGAAACTGCAGCTGTTACATTTTTTTCTGGCTGGATAAGCCGATTTCGAGTTCCACTAAGGATATAAAACAACAGACCAGGAGACACAATTTTAAAGCAGCCTTTTTACATAGTTGACGAGATTATTAGGATCTAAAAGCAACGATAAAAGAGGACCTTCAAGCATCCATAGCAGAGATGGTCTAGAATTTCGTCTACCAGAGTTTTTTTAGATTCCACCAGCTCACAGGTAACGGAAAACGAATTTGTGAGGCAGCTCAAGTTACCCTTCGACGGGGTTAAACCATCTTTAACTTCCAATCACGACAGCAGAAAACTAAGAATCTCCAAACCACGACACACGTATTTGTGCAGAACGACAAGGAAAAATCACCGTCACCATACGAGGTAAATTTTAAGGTAATGGAAAGAGGACCAAAGACTTTCAAAATTTTACGTAAAGGAAAAGAAGACGATCTAACGATCGAATCAAACCGGCTCACATGATAAAAGGACCACAGCCAGATCATGAGTTGTCAGAAGTACCACAGTGTTATCGTGGACTCGGAAAATAGTGAAGCCTGTCAGACAACAGGGAAATGCTTACTACCTTCCGTCACTTCAAAGGTAGTGACATTTCAGTGGCAGTCAGCCAGGAGATAGCGACTACCATACGAACGTTTTTAGAACATTTCTAAGGCTGCCATATCAATAAATGGTGGCACAATAAGTTTTGTAGGCTTTACCACAATGATTAATATAGCTTGCGAGCCACCGATCCACGTAGAAAACTTGTACTCTTAAAGGAAAGCTAAAACTGCATTATTATTTCTTGGCGCAAAAACTATATGGCATCAGATGTAGACGGGGCTAATCAAATATGTAAATCCTATACTCCATAAGCGTTATATGAACTAAATATGCAAGCATGGATGCGGAAAGCGATGCCAGACGAGTGGACAGAGCTATCCTTGCCACGAAACAGAAGATATGGCAAGGTGCAACAGAAATTATAAAAATAGAATAGTACAGCAACTCTAGAAGCGTCCCTAGTAAAAATAAAAAACGGCCTCACAACGGGCGAAGACCGACCGTAATTGAAACCTAGTCCTCGGCCATGTGCCGGACATCAGACGGTTGTTTTCAGGACTGTACGTCCGCACACCACACATCGATGGGCTATTCCCCGGTTTTTTGTATAAAAGGCTATTAAAAAAGTTTTTTTTTTCTTATTTTCTTCAAGCGGTTAAACACGATTTCCCACTAAAATATACATAAATCAATACGCACCACACACTTCACGTACAACAAACCGACGACTAGTAAGCTCCTTTCTCTTCTGCATCGATAATTTTTAAGTAGGATAAATCAAAAGGACATATAATCAAGTTCCCATAAAGCACATTTAACAATACTTTCGGTTCAGATTCATTTTTGGGCCAAATTCGACGTCGTATGCTGTGTGTGTACAGTTCACTTCTTGGCTATTTAATTTGATTGGTCAAGTTTCGGGGTTAAAGTTTAACCCCTACGGCCATCATAGGCCCCCCTTAAAAATGCAAGTGGTCGTTATTCGCCCGTTGTATGGCCATTTTTTTTTTACTCGGAATGATAGGACAATACCTTTGGATCTTTATTCAATTCATCTTAACAGCTGATCAGATTTTCACTTCAATGCTAGTGATGCAAAAACGTCTAAAGTTTTAAAACTGGATCCAGCTCCATTTTATTATGTAGGGTGATATTGAAGTGGTCCAATTCCTCAATAAAAGTTCTTACAGCATGGATCCAGAAATAAAGCATAGATACAAAAAGTCAATAAAGCCTATTTATATATAAAACAGTGCTTATTTCCAGTACTCAGATATAGGTCTGAGAGCTGCCGGCTTATCAAAAAGCTGCTTTTAGGAGTAAACTCCTTTGGAGATTAATTGGCCCCATACGTAAGGGACGAAACTTGGACGTTAGGCCACGGTGAGAGAAATTGGCATATGATAGTCATCATTATTAAGCAGCGCAGTTATCATAAATTCATCATCTAACAATTTTCTCCTGAAGCTACTTATATTCTCGTATTCAATCGACTCGGCTATATGTATAAGCATTAATGTTGAAAATGACGGCTGCTCAACTTTAAATTCTACTGCATGGAATGGAGATCAGCAATTTATATTGATGCAGAGTCCTGACGATCAGAAGTGATATATTTGAGTATTGTAAGGCCAATTACAAAATGAATACATTCGACGATATACACTTCGAATACCAATGATGTTTTGTTTCTGATTTCGATATCAACAAAACCAATTCTTCTCTTTTGCTGCTTTTTGATACCTAGTCGGAATAGAGAGTTCACCTGCGTACATCACATTCCATAATACACCGTCTAGATACATTTTATATCTCCTTAATTAAACTTTGAAATTGCAATAAATTAAAACCCATCAAGAACGAAATAAAATATTTTACTCCTGTCCCCAGTATCTCGCCATCGTCCTCTATCCATCGGATATTCTAAATTTAGTACCGCAACAAAATAAATAAAAAAAAAAAAATAAATAAAAAAAACCGAAACAAAAAAAAATCCTTTAAATATTGCATAAACAAAATAACGACGATATTCAACCCTTTTCCTCGTATTCTTCACCGAACATAATTAATGCCATTAAATTTAAAACCGGCCCCGTAGTAGTAGATCCTTTCGTGAAATCCGTGTATAAAAAAGCCGAGAGAAGAAAAAAAGCGGAGATAAAAGTTAAGATGAAAAAATGCAAAAATCATTCGTTCCCATTTTTAATATTAAAATGGAAACGCAGTAAAAGTTTTCTTCCTTTTTTGGCTGTGTTACTCCTGTTTGCTGTTATTTTCCATTCGGTAACGTCCTTATAAAAATTTATATTCAGCCCACGCCATTTGAAGGGATGCTCCTTGGTGAAGAAAAGCAAACAGAGGAACGTGCAGAGATATATATCATCAGCTAAGGCAATCTCCATCCATGGATATAACCCAACCCAGCGGTGATATAAATTCTGGAAAATGCAAACAAACAGAAAAAAGAATCTCCCTCCTGCCCTTCTTCGGTTTTTATGTTTATTTTTTTTTCACCCCGTATATTTTTTTATTCCTTACCCTCGGAATTGAGAAAATATCAAGAAAAACTCATTCTCTCCCTCTTATGGGTGATTTCTTCGAATATGATACCCTCGAAGATGATGGGGAGTTTTTCTCGCTACTGCTGATTTTATCTCAAGGCACTTTCTCCCAAAAACGAAGAGAGAAGGCAAAAAATAAGAACGCTTTTTGCTTCGAGATAAGCGTGGAGGTGTATATTTACCCTTCATAATTTTCTGGGCCATTACCCGTATATTAGACGAGGGTGAAAATTGAATGGCAAAATGTACACCAGCAGCGACGGTATTGATGGATTCTTACCTTGTGTTGTCTTTGTACCAGAGTATCCTTGAGGGAATATAATTTAATATCTTTAATTTTTTTTCGAGGAGCGGGAGGGGGTTGATTTTGGAAATTGGTTAGGTTTCTTTATATTTGATTATTTTTTAAATTTAAATTTTTAAATTAAATTTAAATTTTTCACATTCATGCTCCTACACTTAATAGTTCAGATCAACTGGAGATCTTCTTGTCTGTCTAATAGAGCATCTTAGCCAGAGTGTCAATGGCTTTGACAAGTTTGGTTTGGTTGAACTAGGCATCTCGACGGCTTTTGTCATAGTACAGATCTCCAAACTTTTGGCATCCGCATAATTCTAAAGAACTGCTTTTAGAAATTTCTTTCTGGACACTAAATGAAGATAGAGTCCGCACCATAAAAGACGGGAATCACAAAATCGCTGTTTCCATGCGCAGTGAGCTCGCCATGCACCTTTATACCCCTATTTTTTGGCGCTGGCTCTATTATTATATGACTATGCTACACAAGATTCAATTCTACTGTACTGTACTTCATCTCCTCCAACCAACATCAAAGCTTCACTGATAACGGTACTCTGCGTTACTCTAACGCTTTTGACAATGTAAGATAAGCACGCGTTAGACCTTCTACTTGTGATCGTGAGTTTAGTATAATTGACTAAGTCGCAATAATTGGATTGAATTTAACACCTTAAAATAAAATGATGTCTCGTCTTGTCTTCAATAAAATCTGAATCTGAAACCAACGGTAAACATCCTATCATCTTCCTAGAATAACATTAATCGATGATCTGCAATCAGTGGCGTGGTGGCGTTTCCCAAATCGAGCACAAAGTTTATTTGATCAGGCAAGGTTAGCACTGCATGTATAGCAGCCGCGACGTTCATTGGGCCCGCACCTTTTCTTTCACAATTAAGAACAAAATCGCTAACAAATCTGGGATCCCTATTGCAAAAGATTTTTAAATTAGGGTCTAAGTTTTTACTTGCAGTCTGCTTTAGCTACGAAAGCCCGTCGACGCACAGACTCAACCTTAAACGCTTCCTTATCAAGAAGCTTAAGGAGCTTCGTCGAAGTTGCATTCCTCATGATCGAAGGCCAATTTTACTACAGGTCATTTTTCTGCCAAAATCGGAAGCTGCTGGAGCTATTCTCAAAATTCAGCAGGTAGAGCCCGCGCCATATCCCTGGCCTAATACTGCAGTTAGGATAGCGGGCTCGGTCGCATTCGCCAGCACCCCACATCCGCGCCCCCAAGGGCCTCTGAACGCCGTCCCCCTATTTGTAATGGAGTTAAGACGCCCGACTACAGTGCCACTAGTCCTTCGTCTTTTCACTTGCATTTTACTGCGGTAATATATTAGAATAAAAAATCGTGTGTTTTCGTTAGCAAGTCTTTGTAACGGTCAGTTTTGCCTAAATATCTACTTGACTAAAAATTACTGTGGGGAAGAAAATCGAGTAGTGGGTTCGGAACAAAAAGGTAGGCGGGGAGAAAGAAAAAAGAAGAAAATGGAGTTCGAATTTTGACGGGGGCAGAGATTTACGGAAAAAGTTTGTGTTCGGGAAAAATTTAAATTTAAGATGAAATAAAAAAGGAAAAAATCAGTTTTGAACACATACGACTGGCTGGAAGACAAAAACCTTCATTATTCAGTTCATTTGCAAAAAAAATAAAAATTTCGTTTCGAATTAGCAACAATCAGGACTATTTCGGTGCTGTGAATTCTAGTCGAAAATACAATAAAAAATAAGAAGAAAAAAGAAAAAAATTTAACAAATCAGAAAAGGATTTGGAGAAATTTGAAAGTACCGAAAAGGATACCAGCAATACAAAAATTGCGTTTTGCCCTTTAGTTAATAACACCGGATATACATATTTCAGTGTTTTACGTGATTAGAATTTTTTAAAAAAAATTGCGGATTGGTGTTAATCTGTACAAACTGTTTTATTTATTTAAGGGGAAGGACCCTGTGTTTATAATACTCTTCGTTTATCTGTCACCAAAATTTCAGAAAAAACGGGAAAAACGTGTAGCGAAATGGCGGAAGGCAATGGAGAGTTGGTGGACGAAGTAACAGGTATAAAATCAGAAGACCGAGGGGGGATGGAGACCAGACCGAAGATTATCCAAAATTACTCGAATAGGGTTTAAATAGAAAAAAAGTTGCCGGAAAATTAGATGATATTTATCAAACAGCAGACACTAGTGTAAAGGAGGAACTGTAAGGAGGAACGGTATATTCCATTACTACCAATTGATATACCTTTCGATAGTCAGGTAATTAAGCAATACCTATAGTGCATCCACACCAGCTGGATCAGAAAAAAAAAAACCACACAAAAAAATTACACAAAATAAAATAACAAAAAAATTTCTTTTTTGCTTTAATTTAAAAAACAAAAAAAATTTATTACTAAAATAATAATTTTAATAGTAGTTAGTATTAACTTTATAATATTCTTTTTAATTATTTGTGAATTTGTGTTGCCCCTTGTCAGAAATATTTTGTTCTTTGTTGGTTCCGGGAAATGTGTTTTTTCCTCTAAGTGATTCTGTTGATTGTAATCTCGTTTGTACAAAGCGAGGAGTATTGGCCAATACTGCGCGCTTTATTGTTATCATTCATACTCATGTTCCCTCAAAGCACGTAACTCGTCTGTTTTTTTTTGAATTGTATTCGTTCACGGTTAATATTTGACACGGGCAACTAATCAGTGTCGTGGTTGTTAAGCTTTCCATGTAATGTTTATGTTGAGTTTTACAGATTGATTAAATGATTATAAACATTAGAATGTCCCTGTGGTAAATTTTTTTGGTGGAATGGTTGAGGGGGGATCATTTCTTTTCAGGGTTTGACGCGGCTCAGGCGATGACCGGAGAATGATGGACGGAAGTCAAAGTTGCACAGACACAGGTAAGTGGTGAACCAACCGCGGTAAGCCCCGGCCACACACCCCACGACCCCTCCGGCGAGCTAGATAACTCCGTGTGGCCGGCGTAGGAGTTCCGGAAATTATTTTCCTTTCTTATGTATGGTATTGGCTCCTTGGTCATAGTTTTCCGGGCTTATGGCTAAGGGGGTAATACCTCGCATAAGTGGCGCCCATTATTTTATCGCGCCATTATGCTGTTACATCTTTCACCTTCGATCGATTTTCAAATAAAGATTGCAGCCTGTCATTGCACTCAATGACCCAAAACTATCGACGGTACAAAGGGGCTTCACCTTTCAGCTCTGTAGTCATCTAAATAAAAAAATCCTATAATAATGTCTCGAATTTTCTTAAGCAATGCATCTACCAATCAAGGATATAATCTATATGTCTTACTACATTTGCTCTTTCTCTCTTGAATTATTATTTTCCAGTTTTACCACTCTCTCTTGAATACAGCTCGTTAATTCAGGCCTGGCGCCTCGAAAACACCCTCAGTGTTCCTCGACAAGGTCCAGCCGCTCTTCTTCAAACTCTTCGATTTTGGCGCTGTTTTGTGCTTCCATTCCACGGCCGAAATGTAACACCTCTGACAAATTGTCATGGCAAGAACCATAGGGATTGTTCCATATTTATGCTCTTTTGCTTCTACGCCAATATTTTTCCAGCAAAACAAGACTGACACCAAAATACCGCTGACACTACGGTTTTTAATAGAGTTGATCATGAACCAACAATAAAAATCAAGGTCTGGCAAGTGATCATCTTTTGGGGGGTCTACAAGATTAAAACTTTGTTCGTAAGGACAGACTGTCTATAGACTTCTACAGAGTTTTGTCTTTGAAACAAAGTAAAGTCGATAAAAAAAAACTCCCCAAAGACCTTCCTTCGACATGTCCGTCGGCCCTTGCATTTAGTTTTCACAATCTGTACAGTACAGAAATCTCACAAACAATTCGATGGATAAAATTCCCGATCGTGGACTTAAAATTACAGAGTTTTGTTCTAACATGTGGACAGAATGTCTATGCGGACTTTACTAGAGACTTTTAATTTTTAGGAATTACAGTCCAAAACCACCGAATTACAGAACCAGTTTTGGCCCTTACGAAAACCCCAAAAGTTGTTTGGAAACGAAACCACCTTTGCTCAAACTATCACACCCAAAGAAGAATTCGACCCGGAAACAAATGCTTTATGCTCGAGCAGTACATACCTTACATTTTTCATGAGGGTCCCATCTCAAAACACAGAAAGTTACTCTACCACGACTAAAAATTCTCACTTCAAAAAGAACTGATATAAGAAGTACTATCAATAGAACGTCATTTGACAGAAGTAGTTTTGAATCATGTCGGGGTTAGGTCAATTCAGTTCGGAGAGGGTGTGTACATATCTTATCGAAGCTTCAACAATTTTTGACAGTGAATCAAGCTTTTCCGCATTGTTGCCGTTTTGAACTATACCCCTTTTACGATTAACGAGCTCTAAACGTTTCTGGACAATCAATTGGCTCAAACTGTCCAATTGCCCAAGTAGGTATATAGGTATACAATTCGATTATTTGTTTGCATTTTAGGACCTCAAAAAATAAATTGAAATGTAGACTATGGCGTATTAAATTATCGGTGATATTCCACAATTCGATTTCTATCGAATATACAATCGAAATCGAAATTAGATGTTTTACGTTTCGATCAATTCCATATGGGTAACATACATTTTATTCGAGTGAAATTGCATTCCGATTCGGTTTTATTATACTCGATTTGTGGAACACCCCCGTATATTTGACTGAAAAGTAATAGGCTCTATGTTAGGCACCAAATAAAAAATTAAAAATGGCAACAACGGGCGAACACTGGCCGCTTGGCTTTTTAAGGGCCATATGATGGCCGGAGAGTTTTTAACTCTATTAAATGGGAGTGCATACGGGCGCACAAACCCCAAAACTTGACCAAACGATTTTTATGGCCAAGACTGACACGTACACATGGACATACGACGGCAAATTTGAGCCAAAAAAGAATTTGCACCAAATGTAGGTATTGTTGAATGTATTTATGGGAACTTGATCATTTTCGTTAAGTACAGTAATGGTTCTTTCGATTTAGTTTTCGCTAGTCGTGGGTTTGTTGTGCATGAAGTGTGTGGTTTGCGTGTTTATTACGCTCCTACACCGTGCAACCGATCTTAATAAAATTTTAACCAAGTGTTGTTAACATTAAAATAAACAACATATGCTATTCTATTTTCTTCTAAAGCCATTCCTAGATTGCGATGTCATGGAAAGCTTTGTTGAAAATTTGCTTCAAAACGCCAATTGTATCCCGATTCTAATGGAAACCATTATCTGGAGCGGTTGCAGATCGCAAATAACGTTTTTATGATCAAAATTGTAATTCAAAATGGTCGCACCAATATGGCGGACGAGTTTGCCAGTTGTTTTTTGATTCCAATAAAAATCGGCGTAGGAGGGTTTTCAAGGTAGCAAATAACGAATTTATGATCAAAACTTTAAATTTTAAAATTGCGAGGCCAAAATATGGGGAACCAATTTTGCCTATTCCTATTAAATTTCCCAATTGTCTTATTTACCCGAGAAATCCTCAATTTGGCCGAGGACTATGTTTCAATCGCGGTCGGCGTTCGCCCGTTGTGAGATCTTATTTTTTAAATTTTTCTCGGGGAACAAAGATTTTCAGACTACCCCCATATTGTAACAAATTAAATATTTTTTTTTTGAAAAATAAAGCCCTAAAAGTTAATCGCAGCAAAAAAATAACCACATTTGCAACGATCAATTTAAAATCCCCTTAAGCCATGTCAAAGAAATTCGCTTCACAAACGACTACATCGATTCCGCAGATCCATAAAATTTTGCTTATTATATAAATTAAACATAAAAACATCGACTTTATTCGCAACATTGTAGCTGGAAATCGGATCCGCTTCGTTTACCAATAATTACTAAAAATTACAAATATATTCCGCCATACAAGTTTGTTATGGTTACTTTACAGCCACACAGAACCGATGCCAGAAATTTTCATTTGAAATTAATTAATACGAAAATGCCAAAGTCTGTAATTAAATGCGTTTCTTAATTCCAGCCCTTCTCACCTTAAGTAGCATAAAAATGGTCTACAGCCCCCATTACTAACCACTAAATATCGCAGGCCTCATGTTTCGCGAAACATTTTCGTTCTTGTTCCCCACAAACGGCCAACGGAGCCCGAGCGATATAAAATTATGGCTTATAAATATCCATGGTGGCGTTTTTTTGTCCGTTTTAATTTCTATTTTATTGAATATGGCTAAGAACTGGCGGATAAATAAGAGAACCACGAGACCAGCTGAACATACTGAAATGGTAATCTCGGCCAATAAAGCTGAAGAAGTTATTTCGGCCATTAATCAAGAACACCACCGATCCCGGCTCTCGTATGTGCGCGCACGAATCGGTCGCCGTACACAGCCCTGTCCCCGGTGCATGATGGCATGGTGTGCATCCTTTGTTCGGGCCTCAGAGTGCGTACATGCACCAGACGGCTGCAGATACAGCCAAAACAATAACCAATATTCGCTGATTACTATTCATTTATGCCGGGGCTGAAAGACGACGACACAAAAACTGCACAAGGGCCCAAAGCGTGTATTATATGGCCGGGCCCCGTCTTGGAAGATGTTCGCCGGGGCTCATTGAGGCCCAAAGTTGGGCACTGAGCAACTAAACAAAAGCTCCAACATATCCTCGGGCATACTCGCTCTCTGTGCCAATGGGAGCCGGACTTGTGGCGTGCCATGGGAGCACATACACAGATATGATATCCATAAATCTCGTTAATAACCAATCCCATGTTGGAAATGCAAATTGCTCATGTCATATGCCCTATCGTAAAATATGTTCTACCCGGCAAACATGAATGCGCAACAGCAATGGCAGCGAGAACAGGCCCCAGGCCCGCAGCAACAAGGAGGAAGCCTACCATGAGAGAGCCCCACTGACGGCTATGGTCTTTTGGTGTGTACCTAAGACTTCGTCGGTAGGTAAAGTGGGTAAGAAAAATATGGCATAAGGAAAGCCATCCAACCAGCTAAGTTAGTGGAGTATACCTTAAGTGAGCCAGGAACCAGCCAACCGCACCAATCCATGGCCATCGCGGAACATGTTGCACGGATTTGTTAGGAGGCGAAGGTTCACAAAAGGTGCTTAGAGGAGACTTTGCCATTTACAGAACGTGGGGGATTTGGCCAAAATGTTTTTGGTGGCAACTAAGTTGTTTCTTCGTGATGGATGTTTTTACATTAATTATCATAACCGACTGCTGAGAGCATGAAATGCAACAAAGTCTGCAGCGTAGTCGATGTAGAACGTTAAAAGTAGGTGCATCATCAATTAGTATGAGTCTAGTGTTTTCATGGACTAGTTGGCTTCACCTTCAAGATAAAATTTGTATCTTTCGTAAGCAAAATAAAATTATTTGAAACATACTGTCGACCTCGGTAGATTACGATTAAGGCGCCCGACTACCATCCGAGAAGTCTGTGGTTCGATTCTACTTCGAGGATTTCATTTTGCCATTTTTCACGTAGATAAAAAAAGGTTCCATCTTTCTTACACTTGGAACAATCTTTGCGTTTCATTGTCGTATAGAAACCTTAAATCGGTAAGATAGTACAATAAAAGGATTATATTACTACCAGGACTTTGCAGGTGCTGCGACCTAGTTAAGGCTTTTGATAAAGCCTAAAATGGGGGGTAATAATGACGACCTCCACGCATGCGTGACGAGTCCATCACGCTGGTTCACCCTGGGCAATGCGTTCTCGAACATAGCAGAGATAGTCGTGTGCTCCTCTCCTTGCTTTTCAATCTTCGCTGCCCATTGCCAATCCCCAATCCTTTGGGTCGGGTCAAGTTGTAATGCGAACAGTGCAGATGATTACCTTGGCTGAGGACCCAGATTAAAAAATAGCTCAATGGTGAACGGAATCCTCCGGATACCTGGCGACTCCGGTTCTAGCTAGCTTTACCGGGGTACTGCGGATGTCTGCGCGGGTGGACCTGGTTTCTCCGCTACTCATGGGAGTGTACTATAAAAAAAACCAACCAAAAAACAAGAAAAGGCCCGGTTCCCCTAAACGAAAACCAGCTAAAAACAGGGCACCTTCGAGCCAACCCAAACCCAGTGGAGCCACAAACTCCAACTCTCGAAAATAGGCCCCCAAGTGTCCACTCTTACACCTGCTACATCTTGCGGCACCTTGCTACGTAGCATACACCGACCGGGGGATCAGGAGAGCGAATGGTTTGCGGAAGGTCAAAAACCTTAAAAGACCTGGCCCGCCGAAGACAAGCCATCAAGAAGTCCGCCTGGCCAGCAGAATCCTTCGCCGCTTAGCGGCCAACCCGTTCAGGGAAGACCAAGTATCAAAGTAGGACTCCACAAAAGTGCAGGATGACATTGCTTGTGCAAAGCAGCTCAATCCAAACTCTAAGCTAGAGCGGTTTAGAGGTGTACTAGTACCTTTAGACCAACGATCTGTGGAGGAACCAAGAACCCACAGTCCAGTTCCAACACAGTCCAAGACGCACGGAGCCCAAGCGATATCTTTCACAGAAATAGCGAAGGATCGCAAAATGATCGGCTTCCTGGACGCGAATGACGAAAATGGAAAGATCCTCAAACACCAATGGCAGTGGATGCTAGTCGCCCTCTTCATCCGGTTTCAAGACAGCATAAAGTTAACGGCCTGCGGCAACACAAGATTCGTAGAGCTGTACAAAGTTGTGGCAACTACAGTCGGGGAAGTTTACCCCAGCGCCCAGCTCATAGCAGTTAATGCCAGTGATATGATATCATAATGGTTTCCAGTGGCTCCATCGGAGCCTGAGGAATTCCTCGTTATGCTCTGAAGGCTTTAAGCATTGTAACGGTCGGAATTATTAGTTATTTGGGTGGGGAAATTTAGTTGGGAAATCACCTTGTAGGCAATGGGAAATTTATTGTAAATCACTTTTGAGGAAAAGGAAAAATTTAAAAAGAGGTAGGCGAGAACAAAAAAATAATTGAGTTAGTCAGGAAAAAAAGAAAATTTTTGAGAGTTCAGTAGTGTGAGTCAGCTCGTAGAGTTTTTTTTGGAATGATTTGCTAATATTTTTGCAATCAGTCAGGAGATTCAGTTTTTTTTCAATCGGTTTTTTTTGCAATTGGTTTTTTTGCATGACGGAGTAAATAGTGGCGGCTACCGTGTTCGCTCCCAACCTGATGGTAATCAAGAAGCTACCAAGAAGTCTTCCAAAAAAACCAACCAGAAGGGGTCAAGAAACCAGCGACAAGGAATCCTGCTTCTCATTTCCTGGCGATTTGCAGCGTGCAGACGAAAAAGGCTTTCATCGTATGTGTAGCAAGGCGGTCATTGCTCATCTAGCAGCAAATTTCGAAGGAGAATATTTGGGTGGTGCTATTCTGGTGTACCTTGGATTCCACGTCTGTTGGTCAACCTGAGATCATCGGCGTTTCTCAAGAGAGTACAAGAATTTCGTCACATTAACACGGAAGTGATTGGCTGCCGTGTTGATTCACATTTTTGGTCAATTGGCTTGGTGTAGGAAAAGAAGAAGAGGCACATGCATTGCGGCTTCATTTCACTAGTGGTCATCGAGGTGTTTTACGGCAGTGTACTATTACTGAATTGCCTGGTGGCAGATTTGGTCATGAAGCGTTGCGCCTGGTGAACACTTTTCAAGTACGGATATAGATGGTGAAGTCGGCCTAATTTGATTGGACTAAGGGCGATAAAGGTATCGTGCCAACTTAAGAAGGAACAAAGAAGTATTGATTTTTCGGTATGGCATTTACTTTGTGTTCAGATCACGCATTTATTTCTTCAGATCACGCATTTATTTTTAAGTCCATCAAAACCTAAATTTTCCAAAAATATTCAAATTCAAGTAATACAATTTTTTTACCACAAAACAACTTAGCTTCATTACAGTAAAAATTTATTTTCTTGTTAACGTAGCATTTTTACCACAATACTCTTATCAGTCAGACAGATCATATTACATTAGAACGTAAGAATTTAATTGTTGAATATGCATTTAAGTTTTCTTTAAAGGAAAATATTTTTTGTTGTAAATATTAAATTAGAGAAAAAAAAATATGTTAGCCAGGTAGTATATAAGTCGAATTTTAAATGAATAAAGACCAGTTGACTTTCAACTTGAATAAAGCGTTTTTGGTGTATCACCTAAGACATTTTTTTCCCTTCTCGTGCACTAGTAGTGAACTAGGGCACTATTCTACAGCGCATAGGTTTTGTACCTAGGCGAACTTCCCAAACAAAAGCGCATAGGTTTGTACCTAGGCGCATTTCCACCATCAACCAAGCGGGGAGAAAAAAGCTTCCCTCGCTATACAAAAACATCTGGTGACCCCGACGTGATTTAGCAGGGGCTAATATCACGATCCACGCAAAATCACAGTCGCTGGAAGCATCGTTAAGGTCACAGCGGACACCTATCCAACACACATACCAGAAGCATAAATTTTATATCCAGCTGATCATCGCTTTGAAGTCATGGAACCACTGGCAGAATCACAAGGCAAGGTTGGGGGAGAGATCGAGCAGCTTATATCCAACTACAGGAAGACTCCAACCGAGCGCAGAACACTGAAATACTGCCAAGACAAACTGCAATGTTTGCAGGCTGCTTGGGAGACATTTCAGCAAACAGATAGCGCGATCAGGAAACTAGAAGACGTACCATTGAGCCATGCATATTTCAAGAAGGAATATTTCGACGCCATAAAGAAGTTATACCACAAATACTTTGAGATCATCGGTGCCAACATAACCGAGCTCAAAGATGCAGCATCGTCACAACCCCCAGGGCCCATGTTGGACTTGCAATTGGACGACGAGGAAAACGACCATGAAGCTGAAGAAGGTGCTAAGGCATATCAACCATCTATGGGGGCCATCAAGAAGTTGATCAAAACAGGTCAACCGGCTGTTAATCATACAGCAGCTCCCGAGGGTAATACAGAGAATAATGACCAAATTGTGAAGCTGATAAGGAGGCAAGGAGCGATCATGCAGTCACTTGATCGGCTTCTGACACAAACACTTGCGGACAGACAAGTGCAACCCAAGCAGTACTCGGAGCTACAATTAAAATCAATTGATGGCTATTGGGCTCAGGTTGAGCAGTACCACCAAACTATTTGCGAACTAAGCGATGACCCACAGGCAGTCGGCTATAATATGGAGGCATACCTTCAATTGGAGCAGTTGGTCCAAGCAGGAATATTGCACTTAACACAAAAATTGGAAGTGCAAGATGTACCTCAGCAAGTTACCACGCAACACTACTCCACTTCAATTAACCAGCCAAGCATGATGCAGCTTCCCAAGATCAGCATCCCGAAATTCGACGGCGACTACCTAAAATGGCGCCAATTTCATGACCTTTTCAACCAAATGGTAAATAACCAGCAGATGGGAGGATGCCAAAAGCTTTGGTACCTTAAGACCAATTTATCTGGGGAAGCAGAGCGTCTCATAAGACATTTTACCATAACCGACGAGAACTACGAGGCTGCATGGGATATGCTAAGAGATCGATACAACAATACCAGATTACTTGTGACCGCACTTCTAAATAAGCTTCTGGCACAGCCGGTGCTCTCTACAGAAAGCGCGGCTGGGATAAAATCCTTACATGATGTAACTCAAGAATGCCTGCTAGGCCTTCAAAATTTAAACATATCTACTAATGATTGGGATCCATTATTGGTGCATCTTTTAATCAAAAAGCTCGATAGAAATACTCATAGACTATACGAGCAGTCATTAAAGGAACCCAGGAATCTTCAGCCAGTAAAAGAACTACTGGAGTTCTTAGAGACGAGGTTTCAATCACTGGAGGCTTTAGGTAACAAAGGCAGACACCATGAGGCACACCAAGTGCGGCAGTCGACAGTTAAGGCGCTATCATCAACTTCCAGTATACCACATAGTTGCAGCATATGCAAGGCCAGCCACCCGTTATATTTCTGCAAGGAGTTCCTCCAGTTATCTCCGAACAACAGACTCAATTTAGTAAGAAGAAACAAACTTTGCGTTAACTGCCTCAAACCTGGGCATGCAACAGCTGTTTGTAGCCTAAGGAGTTGCAAGAAATGCAACAGCAAACACAATTCACTTCTTCATATAGATAGAAACACCAATAGTGTGCCAGCAGTAAAGAATATACCAGTAAACCAATCAACTACTTCAGAGGCAGCAGCTAAGCCAGAAAACAAGACAGACAATTATTTCACTCTTGCTACACAAAACAATATGAGAGGAAGACGTTATGTCTTATTAGGCACCGCCATGATAAATATCAGCAACGGTAAGGGCCTAACAATATCCTGCAGAGCTATACTAGATTCCGGCTCCCAGGAGAACGTTATTACCGAAAGAGTTTGTAAAAAACTTGGATTAATTCATCGACCGGCAGATACAATTATCGAAGGCATTTGGGAAATGAAGCAGAGAGCTCAAAAAAGAGTAAACATACTGATGCAATCAACAACCTCAGGGTTCTCAAGACGTTTAGAGGCCTTAGTGGTACCACAAATTATAGCTCCTCAACCAGCCGAGGAGATAGACACCAGCTTATGGGACATTCCAAAGAACATACCTCTTGCAGATTCTACATTCAACCATCGTGCAGCAATTGACGTATTGGTCGGAGCAGAATTCTACCATGAACTTTTATCTGTCGGTCAAATCAATTTAGGCAAAGGATTGCCAGTACTACAAAATTCTGTCTTAGGATGGATCGTCGCAGGAAGGATAGATGGAATGACACAACCCAAATCATTTTGCGGAATTGGAGGCAATCAGGATATCAACAGCACCATAGAACGATTCTGGAAACTGGAAGAAGTTGACACTTCTCACGCCGCTTTGACACCTGCCGAAAAACGCTGCGAAGAGCACTTCATCCAGACCGTTAGAAGAAGCTCCGAAGGTCGCTTCATAGTAAAGTTACCCTTTAACCAAGATCCAGCGCAGCTGGGTGAATCGATCGACATTGCACTTAGAAGATTCACTTCACTTGAGAAGAAGTTAAGCCGACATGAAGACCTTAAATTGGAATATACGAAGTTCTTGGATGAATACTCTCAACTAGGGCACATGCAAGAAGTGCCTATTAGATCAATCCGTCACCCATACTACTTTCTCCCACACCATTGTGTCTTGAAGCCAGAAAGTAGCACCACCAAACTCAGGGTAGTGTTTGACGCATCGTGTAAAACATCAACCAATTTATCATTAAACGATGTTTTAGCAACAGGACCTACCATCCAGTCGGAACTCTTCTCCATATTGTTACGGTTCCGACTACCCAGGTTTGTCTTCACGGCAGATGTAGAAAAAATGTTCCGGCAAATCGAAGTGGCTGAGGAGGATCGCAAATACCAACTAATAGCCTGGAGAAAAGATCCTAGCCATTCTATGAAATTCTACCAGCTCAACACTGTTACTTATGGCACAACATCAGCACCATATTTGGCAACGAAGTGTTTACAAAGACTAGGTCAAGATAACGCTGATAGGTTTCCTTTGGGCTCCAAGGCCATACAGAACGACTTCTATGTAGATGACTTGATGACCGGAGCCGACAGCTTATCAATGGCACTCGCCATCCAGGAGGAAGCAATAAAGGTGTTACAACAAGGACAATTTAAACTAAGGAAGTGGTGCGCGAATCACCCACAATTGCTAATGGGTATACCATCCAACGATACGGAAGTCCAAATAAATTTCAAGGATGGATCATCTGAGGAACAAGTCAAGACGTTGGGCCTAACATGGATGCCTAAATCAGACTCTTTCTGTATAAAGGCAACATGGAACGAAAACGACAATGTCACCAAGAGAATAGTGGCCTCTAACATTGCACACTTATTTGACCCCTTGGGCATAATGGGACCTGTTGTGATTATCGCCAAATTATTCTTACAACGATTATGGGAATTGAAACTAGACTGGGACGCCGCCATACCTCAAGAGATGCACACACGATGGATCAGATTCAGAGAAGGTATGAGGAGCCTGAATAACATCAAATTCCCACGACACATATTCAGTCAACAAGTTCCTGCCACAATCCAAATGCATGTATTCGCCGACGCATCGGAACGAGCTTACGGTGCAGCAGTTTATCTCAGATCCACATTTGGCACCAACTGTATAAGAGTAGCACTTCTATGTGCTAAATCGAGAGTAGCTCCTGTCAAGAAGATAACTCTTCCTCGTCTTGAGTTGTGTGCTGCGAAACTTGCCTCCGAACTAGCCAAACGAGTTAAGGAGGATTTAAAATTACAAAACTGCAAGACATTCTACTGGACTGATTCTGAAATTGTCCTCAACTGGTTGAACTCTGCGTCATCATCCTTCCAGAGCTTTGTTGCTAATAGGATAGCAGCAATCCAGGAGTTATCTGAAGCCAATCAATGGCGACATGTAGCCTCAAAGCAGAATCCGGCTGATGTATTATCCAGAGGTCTTGCTCCCGAGAAATTAGAAGGCCACGCGTTATGGTTCCACGGACCACCGTTCCTGCATGGGAAGGAATCCATTTGGCCGGCACAATATGTTCCTGCAGCGAGCGATTTGGAGAAGAAAAAAACGAAGATTATAATCCCAGTAAGCATGGTTGCAGGACTGGTTACCAAAAACATCAACCATCGTAATTCTTTTAGCCATATGCAGAGGGTTACGGCTTACGTTCTTAGATTTGTAAAGAACTGTAAGTGCAAAACAGAAGCAGACAGAAGCAAAGGGCAGTTAACTGTAAATGAGCTAGAAGAAGCGCTAATTGTCCTTATTAAGGAAACACAAGCTGAAACATTCAAGGAGGAGCTTCAGCAATTGAAAAAGTCAGCCATCGTACACAACGCAAGTCCCATCAGCAGCCTCAGCCCATTTATTGATGAGAATGGGATTATACGAGTAGGAGGAAGACTCGAGGAAGCCAACCTACCTTACGATACAAAGCATCCAATGCTATTACCTTACGCACATAGCACCACAAAGATGCTGATGGAACATTTACACCATAAAAATTCACATGCAGGCGCCCAGAACTTACTTGCAATAACACGAGAGAGGTTTTGGCCTTTAAAAGGTAAAACAACTGCAAGATCAACAGTCCAAAACTGCTTGCGATGTTCACGAGCTAAACCAAAATTACTTGCACAGTTTATGGGAAATTTGCCACAAACGCGAGTACAACCCGCAAGACCATTTGTAAACGCTGGCGTGGACTTCTGTGGTCCGTTCTGGATCCACTACAAATTAAGAGGGAAGCGTCCGCATAAATGTTACGTAGCAGTGTTTTGTTGTTTCGCCACCAAAGCTACGCATCTTGAGGTCGTTAGCGATCTAACAACAGCAGCTTTTATCGCCGCCCTCCGAAGATTTACCAGTAGACGCGGTAATTGTCGCAATCTATATTGCGACAATGCCACAAATTTCGTAGGAGCAAAAAATCAACTAACGGAGTTACGAGATTCGGTGTATTCCAAGGATTCAGAAGAAAAGATTACCACATTCTGTACAGGAAATGGCATAGATTTTCATTTTATTCCTCCAAGATCACCACATTTTGGCGGATTGTGGGAGGCAGCGGTGAAGTCAGCAAAACATCTGTTAATAAGAACAGTATCAACGGCATCCCTTACATACGAGGAATTAGAGACAGTGATAGTGGAGATTGAGGGGATTCTGAACTCTAGACCACTTACCGTACTCTCAGAAAATCCAGACGATCTTTCGGCTCTTACTCCCGGTCACTTCCTCATAGGTGAACCGTTGACAAGTGTTATTGATCCTCAGGCCGAACAAACCAAGGTCAGTCTGCTACAACGATGGAAGCTAGTAACCCACCTAAAGACACAATTCTGGCATCGGTGGACTAGAGAATACCTTCATGAACTACAACACAGGTATAAATGGAAAAATCGATGCCAAAACGTCCAACCAGGCACCATGGTTGTCCTCCAAGAAGATAACCTTCCAGTATTAAGCTGGCAACTAGGAAGAATCCTAAAAACCATTAAGGGCCAAGATGGTTTAGTTAGAGTCGCAGACGTAAAGACCGCATCCGGTGTCTTAAGACGCCCAATACATAAACTGGCA
This sequence comes from Thereva unica, assembly GCA_949987705.1. Classification (NCBI taxonomy): domain Eukaryota; kingdom Metazoa; phylum Arthropoda; class Insecta; order Diptera; family Therevidae; genus Thereva; species Thereva unica. Next base: position 75,935,585 of record OX465285.1, read on the forward strand.
CCATTGCCAATACCGTCTGAAGTGGACACAGTGACCGTTTCAGATTTGAAGACGGACCAGGAAGACTCATCCCCAATTGGATCAATGGATTCCCGAGCTATTATGGCAGACATTCAGCCAGAACCTATCGCATCTGGTTCTGCTCCACAACATCAGCTAGAACCTCTGGCGAGCGTTTCAGAACATCCATCATCACGACCGAAACGCCAACGGGTTTCAAGGACTGCTCTAACCTTACCATTGTTAGCTTGCTTGATCTTTCCTGTAATGGGCTCCACAAGTCCTGTGGCCATAACTCCATTTGAGAACCAGCCTGGAATTTACTTTGAGGGTATGGGGCCAACCCACTTAATATCACATGAGTGGAACTTAGTCATCTATTATAATATGACGAGTTATTGGAGAGAGTATCATAATATCGGTTACGGGATCGAAAGACTAAAGCACATATGCAGTAGAATGACAGATCAATCGCAATGCAATTCTACAAACTTTCAATTCAGAAATGTTTTACAAGGCTTAAAGGATACAAATGAACTGCTTCAATCTCCAACAAATTCAAGGAAGAAAAGAGCCCCACTCGATATTGTCGGGAATATTGCACACTCCTTATTTGGGGTGCTCGACTCCAGCTACGCAGAGGAAATGTCCGAGGTTATAAACAAGGTAGAAGGAAACCAGAAATATCTTCTAGACCTCATCAAAAACCAAACCACGCTGATTGATTCAACGACGAACATAGTTCGAAGATCATACGACGACATCAACCAACAGTTCGAGGAATTCAATCGCTATGTTAACCGCTCCCTCAATACCATTGAGGAAGAATTGAAAGAGCAGCAATTAAAGGAATGGTTGAGCTCAGCCTCTCTTAGTCTGATCCTGATGATATCCAACTACCAAAGAATGCAGAATAGCTTATTGGACCTAATTATCGACACTCACCACGGTAAGATCAACCCTCAATTATTGACACCAAGGCAACTACAAGAGCAGATAACCATTATCAAGGAGCACTTACCTTCAACAGTTCGTCTACCAGGAAGTCAGAACAACTTATTGCAAGTATACAACCTGATGACAGTACAGGGTCGTTTGGTAAAGGATCACATCATATTCCGAGCGCGACTACCACTATTCACATATGAACAGTATGAATTGCTGCGCATTATTCCATTACCAATTGTAGCTAATGGAAGCTACATAACTATAGAACCCTCAACAAACTACCTCATTATCAACTTACATCGAGATCAATATTACCCGCTATCCGATCAAGAGCTTGCAAGATGCACAAAAATTGATTATTCCAGCTACATGTGTCAACAGCATCATCCTATCTACAGAAAAGCGTCCAACGTTAGTATATGCGAAGTGGAATTCTTAATGCATTCTTCAACGCCTCCAAGTTGTAAATTGGTCCGATCACAGAATCCTCCCAGGTGGATACAACTATTAAATCCAAATAATTGGATTTACAATATGAAGGAATCTACCACCATAAACCTCGTATGTGGAAGCGCGGTCTCACAGCAATTACTGAAGGGGCAAGGAATGCTCACGCTACAACCTGGATGCACCATCAAGGACACGGGAACAACAATACAGTCTCACAATCTCTACCCAAGTACCATCAGAACAGCATTCCTGCCGTCACAGAACCTCACGGATATCATCCCATTTTCACAATTAGAAGAACTACTTCAACCGCCCAGAAACCAGCAAACCCTAGAAGAAGACTTCACTAAATTAAAAGAAGACATCAAACAACTTCAAACCGAGGAAGCTAATGGCCTTCAGACGACACCGCATCATGTCCATTATTTTAGTTTAGGGTACTTGACAGTCTTTAGTACCTTAGCTGCAATAGGCTATATAACCTATAAATATGTCAAGAAAAGGCGTCAGAAAAAACCGCGCATCCCAATACCTCTTCCGAGAAGAAGACATTCCTTAGACATCAACACATCCGACTTTAACATCAACCCAGCGCTAGCAGACGATACACCAGTCTAGTTGAATCACAGATGATTCAACGCGGGGGAGGATGTTCAGATCACGCATTTATTTCTTCAGATCACGCATTTATTTTTAAGTCCATCAAAACCTAAATTTTCCAAAAATATTCAAATTCAAGTAATACAATTTTTTTACCACAAAACAACTTAGCTTCATTACAGTAAAAATTTATTTTCTTGTTAACGTAGCATTTTTACCACAATACTCTTATCAGTCAGACAGATCATATTACATTAGAACGTAAGAATTTAATTGTTGAATATGCATTTAAGTTTTCTTTAAAGGAAAATATTTTTTGTTGTAAATATTAAATTAGAGAAAAAAAAATATGTTAGCCAGGTAGTATATAAGTCGAATTTTAAATGAATAAAGACCAGTTGACTTTCAACTTGAATAAAGCGTTTTTGGTGTATCACCTAAGACATTTTTTTCCCTTCTCGTGCACTAGTAGTGAACTAGGGCACTATTCTACAGCGCATAGGTTTTGTACCTAGGCGAACTTCCCAAACAAAAGCGCATAGGTTTGTACCTAGGCGCATTTCCACCATCAACCAAGCGGGGAGAAAAAAGCTTCCCTCGCTATACAAAAACACTTTGTATATTACTTTTGCAATATATTCGGAAAGGTGGTAGTAAATTTGGGTTTCAAAAGAAAAAAAAGATATCTAAAATAGCTATACACACATATATAGATTTACACAATACAAATAAATAAAATAACACAAATTTTTACCTTCATTTATTAACTTTAACTTTATTACTCAAAGAATAATTTTAACGGTATTAAGCAAATACTTTATAAATTGTTGTTCTTTCACTGTTCCCGTACAATTGTTATGTAATAATTTAAACGAAATTTCCTTTTTATTTGTTCTAATTTTATTATAAAATATTGGCTTAAATTTTTTTTATTTGCAAAATAATTTTCTGGTTGTTTTCCAATAACTTATTCGTAATTATAATTGGACACGATATTTGTTGATACCACTTGTGAGTAAAACGAAGCGAAATTGGTACCAATACGAGACGTTTTGCAAATCAGTTAGCATACGGAAGTATCCCTACCGGGGAAATTGTGAATGTTTTTATGTTGAAACTGTAAATGTATTGAGCTATGATGACATTGTTCTAATCGTGTCCCATTGAATATTGATGTTACCTATTGGTGTTTCTAGTATTTTGTTAATGTGTCTGAAATAAAAGAAAACAATTTTTAAGTTATTAAGAATGAACTCAAGTTGTTAGATTTTTTCTTGGGAATGGTTCGGACGGATGACTTCCTTTTCAGGGTTTGACACGTCGCAGACGATGATCGAAAAAGGATGATGGCGGAATTCAAGTTACATAGTCACAGGTAAGTGGTGAACCAACCGCGGTAAGCCCCGGCCACACACCCCACGACCCCTCCGGCGAGCTAGACAACTCCGTGTGGCCGGCGTAGGAGTTCCGGATTTTCTTTTTATTTCTTATGTATGGTGTTGGCTCCTTGGCCATGCTCTTCCGGGCTTGTGGCTAAGGGGGTAACACCTCGCATAAGTGGCGCCCACTATTTATATCGCGCCATTATGCTGGTACAGCATTTAAACACCAATAACTGGAAGGTTATTAAAGCGGAGCAGAATAATAGGGCCTGGACCAGCTGGTAAAAGAAAAATACGCCGTGAGCTGCGGCTTCCAAAATAACGAACTGAAGGTCTATAAAACAGACATGGAAGTCCTAGGGAACAAAGCGGCTTGCATCGGCAGACTCCGAGCTGTTCAGAGCTATCGGTAACATGTACGCAGAGAGCCAGCTACTCAACATCGACGAGGACATATTCGGCGATGAAGAAGCGGAGGTGACTGTCGTCGTAGCAAACTTTTCGGAAAATGGTGCACGTGATCCAGATAAACGTGCACTATTGCAATGGGGCGACCGCGCTTTTGCTTCGCCTTAGTCCAAGAACCATGAATCGCTGGTGACAGAAGCTGTGGCGTAAGGTCGCCTAAATTTAATCTCTTTTATACCAAAGGTAAGGGAAAACCCAGAACAGGTATTGTGCTCTAAAATAATATAAGCACCTTTCTTCTCCCTCAATTTAGTGACGAAAACCTTACTGTGGCCAACCTAGAGTTAAAACGGAAGAAACTTAGGATGGTATCTTTCTATCTAGCCCACGAGGTTGTGGGCCCTTTACCTCATATGGCTTTTCAGGTAAAACACACCGACGTTACAAAGGTCCTGGTTATGGGAGGAAATGCAAATGCATACCATACACAAAGGGGGCAACACGGACACCATTGATCGAGGTGAGGTTATTTATAACTACCTAATAAACTCCAAGCTTGCTATTTGTAACAAAGGTGATCATCCCACCTTTCTTACCAAAAACCGAGAAGAAGTGCTGGACATCACCCTTGTCTGAAACTGCCACGCCGATTGAATAGTGGTCTGGAAGGTCGCATGCGACCCGATTAGGTCGTTAGACCTACAATTTTTGCAAAAGCTATAAGAATCCGGACGAAGAGGAAAGTGTACTACATCTACTCGGTCACTGCTGATCTTTTTAAACAAGCTTGCGGAAATCTCGAACATTGAGATCCCGCAACTTAGAAGAATCCTTACTTCCTCGAAATGGTTTAGTGGAGAAACGACACTTTAACATCGCGTTTAAAGCGGCATCACTATGGTATCGCAATGGGCCTACCCTTTGGCCCAAGTGTAAAAGCTTAAACCGCACAGCTCAGCCATATCTAATCTAACCTAAAAGCATATTGTAATAATAATTCATATCCTACATCTCCCTGGAAACAGGAAAGTCACGATGGAAGTCATTTAATCTCCTCCTTGCTGTGTAGCCCGACGGGAAATTATATAGGGTACCAATGGCATATTCAGGAGAACGGTTCTCGTTCCACTACGTAGATCAAGCAAAATTGGACGTGTTTAGTACTTAGTTGGGGGACTGCCTGATAAAACAGCACTCGGAATGGTCTATGCTGATGCGGTTGCATGCATAAATGCGACAAGTTTTAGATTTTCGTGCCTGTGACGGGAGCGTGCATACTTTTGTGGCATGCTTCTATGCGTACTAGGTGCGAGCGCGTACGTGCGTGAAAGAAAATTAACCAACTAAATTATTTTCTTTCGTGCTGTCTGATGTTAGAGCAATGTATTTGGAGCAATGGGGGATATTTTGTACCTTGGGCCATAAAGAGGTGCTTGTGTAGGTGTGTCATAGTTCAGTGTGTCATAGTTCAGTGGCAGGAATGGTATCGGACAAACCACCTGCTGAATTCTTCAATCGGATAGGAGATAGCCCCTTCGTTAGATATGCTTAGAGGAAGGCAAAAAAGGTATGATGATGATTAGCAAAAAAGAGTGATGTTATCTAGATGGTAGAACTGGAAAGAAGAAGAATCAGGCGCTGAGTGGAATCGAACCACGGACTTCTGGAATGGTAGTGAGATGCCCTAAAACCCTAGATTATCAAGCATGGTCTAGAACATTCTGGACAACAGTAGATCTTCCAGAGTACCAGCAAAGCTTTTGTTTATACCTCACTCACTCACCCTCTCAAGTACAATAGGAAGGTTTTCAAACTACCAGGAGTTCATGTAGCTCCCAAGAGCTACTATTTCCCAGCGTTGTACCAGAACGTACATTACAATCATGCTGATACATTCAGTCATTAACCCATTTTAGAAAAAAAAATATTTTAATTTTACAGAACTTTTACATTGGTTCTGCCTCGATGAAATGCTGAAAGAAATAAATCCCGCATTATTACCTTGGCTTAAATGCAGAAAATCTATTTGCCAACTCCTGTATAATTTATTCCACGCTCATTAATACTCTTGTTATGAGTCTATTAAACTTCTTCAGAAAATCACCCATGTAAAAGCAATTTTTAATTGATTCAATAAATTAATCAGAAAACATTTTAGATTTATTTATTTGCAAATTAAAATGATTTACAATAACTCACCCCCGATCCTCTTGCACGCCCCCCGATCCACCTCAATATCACCTTAACTGCAAAAAATGCACATCTTCATCCCGCCATCATAAAACATCATGTCTTCGGTAATAATTCTTGTGCAGTTAATTATTCATCACGTATTGCTACGGAAAATGCGAATTAATTCTCCAATGTTCCTCTTATTAATAGTCCGTCATAGCCATATTTTGTATGCCGTAAGTATTTTTGTAAATCATTCATTGCATCTCGCATTTATTCATATCTTCTCCTCATAATTAATAGTCGTAGAGATAGAAGCGAGCATGCCAGACTATGTACGACGACGACGACGACTCATGGCCATATCACCGTATATCCGAAATACCTTCTGTCAGAGTCATTAAGCTAGAAATGCAAACGCATAGCCAGAATAGTTATCGAATGAGCGAATGACAGGCGGACTAGATGAAGATCATCGGTACAGTGGAGAGGGAGATGTCTTCGCGAGTAAATTAAGGACGCGACATGACGCGCGGATCACCGTCATAATATTATGATCAACAAATACGCTGACGATCGGTCCTAATTGGTTTAATTGCCAATTAAGTGATCTTGACTTTGTGCTTGGTGTACGTTGTTGATGCCCCGCCATTTCGCTTAATCCAGGCATTACCTACTAAACTTGGCAGATGCCTCCCTTAACGATCACCGGATAATTATGATCGCGTGGAAAATTTTGTGCGAAGATATTTCACGGTTTATTCCAAGAAGTACACGATCGGTGGATCTGCAGAAGGCCTGACTCTAGCCTGGTTCTAGGACGGGGTCTATTTTACGGACGATCATTTACTTCTTGGCGTGCACGGTGGAAAATGATGACAACTATTTACATTTCGGTCTTATAATGAGGTGCATCGCATATTTTGACACTACCGCGCAATGTTTCATAAAATTTTATGATCTACAGCATCTGGGCGACAGCGGAATGCGTTTGGTGTATAGTCGGCGGTGCCGAACATTGTAGATCAGCTGGTCTGATGATTTATATCGGTTGGGTGTACTATAGATCACCCATGGATATAAAACAAATGACACGACAGCCTGGGGACGGACTAATATCTCGATAGATCTTGCTCTCTCTCTATTAAAACTGCGCTTTAGAGATGCTCTATGTCAGAATATATATAGAGTATATGCTTTACTCGGAGTCAGTTTTGAGTTGCGATCGCCGAAGCTATTAATAGGACTTCAGAACAGTGTTGATCGTTATTTATGAGTTCACGTTGAGTTTTTAGTGTCTGAGGATCTGTTCTTGTTGCATGCCACACAACATTAAAAACATGATCAGCACTTCACTCCAGGCATTGCTTAAATTCTAAGAGTTTTGTTCACTGTCCAAATTGTGGCTAGAGTGTCTTCTTCTTTTTGACATTGCTGTGAAAATTTTCTTCATAAGGTGCAGAATGGCAGAAGATCCTTTGTTTTTTTCACCATACAATTTCTGCTGCTGCTGTTTAGCTCTAGCATGGCTATAGTAAGTTAGGCGTGCGCAGTTGCGAATTCTTTCTTCAATAACTCTTTACCAAACTATATCCTCGACTCCATGATCACACAGATTCGTATACAAGGCGAATGCTTCTCAGTGTATATGGCTCAGTTTGGCATGGTGTTGAAGCTATTTTTGTAAATTTTTAACGACGTCAAGTGTAATTGTTTGTGATTTTCTTGGAAAAATTATTGTTACTTGGAGTATAGGGTGGGATTCTTATAAATAGATTTTTCAGGGTAATATATGGGGCAAGAAGTGTACGCAGATGGCAGTCTTCCCTATCGTCGTGCGCTCTGGATGTCAATGTTCTGATGGTTCTGATTTTATGGTTGGAGAATTGCATAATGAACGAATGCACTTTAAGGATTCTTGGTATTCATCACATATGTATATTAATGTGGTCTTTAATGTGGAATTAAATCATTTTCTTATTATTTACTTAATTACCGAATCGAATTTAAAACAAGCCTTTGTACTTTTTACACGATTTGATCGAGCGTTTTAAATTACGAATTTAGGACCAAATCCAATTTGATTTTATTTCAAAGTTGGATTAGATTTAAGTGAGCGATTCTAATATTGTTTGATTGTTTAAATGAGCATATCAAGGAGAGTTAAACGAAGAAATAAATTCGTTTCCTTTGATAAATACATTTTTAGGAATATATAAACAGTTTCCTTTGATTTCCTTGTCAAAATGAAAGATTTGCAGTAAATCCAAGATCAGTTAGTAAATACTAAAAACATTTAGAATTTCTTCTTTTAGAACTTTTCTATTCAAATTTGGGCATGCTAAGTGATCAGTTAGTTCAAATCGATCGGGGATGTACAGAAACTGTTTGATCCTGGCTTCATTACTTATCACTAAATTTATAGAATCAATCTTGGAATACGCTTTGAAGTTAGAAGATTTAATGTTGAATAACGCTTTGAAGGTAGTATCAATGAGATTTTTACTTAACTTTTAAATCAGTAATAGTTTAGGGATGGTTGAGTTATAGCAGGATTCCATTTTATTACGATTGGAACCTGTTTGGCAATGCTGCTAACAACACTTACAATCTGACAGCTCGTAATTCTTTCTTACTTCGGTCTATCATCTTTTTCTGTAAAGTCATGTGTATAATGGCCTCGATTCCCAGATCCGACGGGAGGGCGATTCTCAGATCCGCAACCCCGAATTACTTTTTGACATTTTCCGCGCTGTAAAAGTGTGATCCGCAACAAATTTTCTGCGGATTTGAACGACAAATGCGCCTGAGATAATCCGACATCATATATTTCATTATCGCGTGAGTCTTCACTCCGAATTTTCGATTTAAACCAATCCGGGACTGCGGATTTGAGAATCGCAAAGTGTCAAATCCTCACTCACTTCCCTCCCGTCGGATCTGGGAATTGAGGCCAATATAATTTTTCTTAGCTGAATTCATCGTGGACTTTAAATAAATCGCATCAGAGTCCAAACTGCCTTATTTGGTGAAACGACATTTTTCCTGTTTCCTGTTGTTTTTTTTATCAAATCAGCATCGAGTTTAGGTATACATCTATTTTTGGATTGTCTTATCGAATTGATCTCCGATGCGAAGAACGACCGAGGCCAGAAACTTCATACCTCTTATCTTTCTAGTGAAAAAGATAGTACCTGCCATGTTGACGTTTATGGTTATGGTCACGCGACATTAGAATGAATCTTTTTGAGGGACACTTGTAAGCATAGTAAAATACTCGCATTTTTATTAACGTTAAAAAGGATGTGACTAAAAGGTTCGCACTTGCCATAATTGGTATGATAGGAGTTGGTATTCAAAAGATAGGTACACCACTTAAGTTGTAATTACTCACTCTAAATGTCGTATGGCTTCGTAAGAAACCTGAGTCCATCTTTTCAGTCAGTAGCCGATGAACAAATATAACGTCAACAACCTCACTACGCTTATGTAGGGGGCTTAAGTTGAGTAATTTTAGCCTGTTTTCATGAGGCGGAAGGATAAGTAGGTCTTCCCAAAGGAGGTGACTGACAAACATCCTTTAAACCTATTCGATTCTTCCTTCTTGGGAGGAGTAGTGAGGAGAACATACCTATAGGTAGCGTATTCAAATAAAGACCTAACTAAAGACATGTACAAATGCTTAGTGATGAGCGGGCTGTTGAATTCCAGGACTAAGCTCCTCTTGGAAGAAATATAATTGATTTGGGTGGAAAACCCCTTCTTTCTTTTAAACCTGGCCCTCAGATCGATCACAGAGTTAGCGCGAGAGACTATGTTGTTAAGAAAAGTAAAGTCGTAAGATATCGGACCACAATTTTTACAAAAAGTCATGACGTCACACTTACTAATATTAAGAACCAGGCTGTTGTTGGAATACCAAGAATAGAATGTGTTTAGGTCAACTTACAATCGTCAATACTACTTATACGACAGTCGAGTTTAATGTCATCAGCGTAAATAAGGATTTTACAGTTCTTTAACAAAGAAACAAAGCCATAAATTGATAAAATAAAAAGAAGAGAACCCAGGTGACTGCCTTGCCGGACACCAGAGGAATAGAACCTGTAGGTCCTGTCGGCTAAGTACGACTAGAACAATACCACAATCAGTTTGAAAGCTGTAATAGAATGAGAGAGCTTCTCAAAAGTCTTACTTAGTCAGTATAAACACAGTTGGTTTGGCAACCGATAACAAAGCCTCGAACTGTGTTAGAAGAGAACTCAAATAGATTAGTAGTAGTGGAACGAGCTGCTAGAAAATCATGTTGATTAGTTGAGATAATCTCCTGCAGATAGGAGCGATAGCAGAAGAAATAATAGATTCGAAGAATTTTGGTATACACGATAGCTTTGCAATAGGCCTCTAATCATAGATTTCGTTCTTACTACGTTTTTTTATGAACGGGGACTATAAAGGGGTTCTTCCATGAGGTTGGCAAGCACCCTATAATTAGGGTTTTTTGAAATAAACATAGCAGAGGAGACAAAAGGGCCCTTTCCAGGTTTTTAGAAAGGCAGGAGGAAAAGGAATCAACGGTTAAAGTTGACTCTCTTGGGATTAGCTTACCGTCGAAGGCAGAGCAATATCTTAGTAGAAGAGGAGGAGGATATTTATCGACAGGCAACAAGGCTATTGAACTAGGCTCAACAATCATGGTCTGTCAGTCAGAAAAGAACATAAGATCTAACCGCTTTCCTAAAATATTATTCACACCACTCATTTGGTTCAAACCGCATGAGAATAAGGTATTCAGAAAACCAGATTCCCTATCATTAAGGATGTTTTCAGGAAGGTAGCTAACATCGTTTTCGAAAGAGACCCATTGTACACTGCGTAAATTCAAATCTCCTAAAAGTAGGAGTTTGTCTTTAGAGTCCATCATATCCTGGATATGATTAGTGCAACAGATTAAGATATCATAGAGGTTCCAGTGGTGACCCTACGATTGTGTCTGCTTTTTCTATGCTTTTACAAGTTTTTGGGTGGTCAGGAGCCAGCCTAGAGGCAGTCTCGTCTGAAAAGCCCTCCTCTTATTATAGCTGTGCCCACGGCAGTTCCAATCCCTGCATAATGGGGGTTAAGGCTCATTTTGCTCTACCCCACACTGAGCGGCGCGGGAGTAATTGCCATCGAAAGCATTAAATTTTTCAGATATTGATTTCAGGGCTGTAAAATGTTGAGTAACTGTGAGTCACTATCGTCGTCAGCCTTGACACGCATACGCATCGTATACCTTTTGATGTCGTTTAAGATAGATAGGGTTTCTTTTGAGGTGGGAAAAGCAGTAGTAAGGGTTTAGAAATGCTGAGTGCAGATCATCGACGGTATTCAAAACCGTAAAAACTCGAGGTGAAAGTTCGTGGAAATTAGTCACTAGGGAGCTCGAGTTTGTTGAGAAGAGAGACAGTGTGTTTGAAAACTGATCGAGCCGGACATTCACGGATTAGACATGGTTGCACGGTTCCACCGTCAACTGTAAAAGCAGCCTTTATGGCAAGGGGCAGCTCTACTTATTAGTGTTAGGACTCCCCGCTTTTCATGTAACTCATTCCTACAGCAATCAAGGCCGACTTACAATACTTTACAACCGAGCTCGTAGCCTGAGACTTCCCAATTTCAGAACATAAGGCGTCCAAAGAGATGTTTACATGCTGTTAGCCCTGGCGGACGCCGATTACGTTTCTATATGAGTTGATCGTGTTCATAAACCTGCCGAATATCCATACGAGGGCCCATACCTAATCAAATTGTAAAACGTTGTCAAGATATCTATCGGCAAGCTAATGCCAGCCATTGGTTGTGACCGCGACTACAAAACCAAGGCGTCCAAACTAGCCAAATTTCGTTGACGTTATCCTAAGGGTGGAGGGAATATGTAGTACCTGCAGCTGCATTCATAGATCTACGCAAAGTCACAAGAGACAAACTCCCACGCGGTCGGAAAGACAAATCGAGCAATTCCTAGCTAACAGTTCAGTCAGGGGCGCTTTCATAGGTGCGAATGGTGCACTTGCACTGAGCGCAATTTGTCAGGGGCGCAATTTCAGAAATTAAGATTAAAAAAATTGAAATCTTTGAAGAAAAAAAATTAAAAGTATTCTCACGGGTGCAAGAAATTACTCTAATTTACTCAATTTTTGTCCCTGTGCTTTCTATGTAAGAAAAAACGGGGAAGTTTCACCGCAGGAAGTTTACAGAGTTTTTAGCTTAGAGAACCGAGAAATTTGACAAAAAGTGTGTGAAGAAAAATCTCATTTATTTGGAGCACTTTTTGAAAATTCTGTAAAAGGCACTATATCCACTCACACAAATGAAAAATTGTTTGATTGATATAAACTTGAGGGCGCTGAGGACTTGATATAAACTTGAGGACTTGAGTTGCACTTTTAAATTCTGTTTCAAGAATTGTTAAAAGAGGTAACTGAACGAAATGAGGAGAGCAAAACTCCTTGTGGCGAGAACTCTTTAATTCCTCTTTTTTGTTTGTTTCTTTGAACTCCGGCTTCATAGACCTCAGTTCAATAAAGTGCAGCTCAATCCGCATAAGTGGCATGTTCAGTTCATGCTTGAAATTGTTGCTTCTTCGCCAGAAGTTAGAATTGCAAAAGCTCACTGGAATGATATTCCATTATTCCAATTGATTACTCTCTGTTGAGCGAGCTTTTACGTTCAATCTCAATTTCATGTTCTGTTGGGCGAACTCAGGCCATATTGTTCCTGAATTCAATATGTGAAAATGTATGGGAACTGTAAAAATTGAAGCGCAGTACACTAATTGGCTCAAGCTTACGCAGTTCGGCCGGTGAAGCCGGGGTATTACTGTCTAACAAATTAATATGCCCAGTTTCTCACGGGTCAGCCAACAGAAAATGGCTGTAATCGTCAATTACCTTTTGAAATTCGATGAAGAATCGCATGCATGCGTTTTCACAAGGGCCAACTTTTCCAACAAACTATACGTTAGAATGCTTTAGCTTGTTGTTGTTGCTTTTAATATTTATTCTCCCTTCTGCGATTTATTTTCTTCTCTTTTCCTAGCAAAAGGGAAACAAAAAGCAACAGCAACCACACAACTGTCAAAAACTCTCTGCTCCGTAAACGACGTTTTCAGTAGAATTTTGTTGGTTGATGTGGACCCATGCGATATTTCCTATCTATGTAAACCTTTGAATAGAGAAGACGAGGAAGTGCAATTTATTACACACGGGGAAGCATTTTGGCAACACTAATGAATAGCATTCTTTACGTATTTGTGTCAATCCCGGACAGTGGCTTTGTTATATTTATTCCAAAACCGGGAGGGATATCGTTTCTCAGCAACCATCTCGGTGAGAACGCTTCACTTGGCTAAATGTTTGAAGCAGACCCTTCGCAAAACCTGAACAAATTTCACTACGCCTATGTCCGGGATAGACAATGTATTTTGTTGTTGTGGTTAAAGTGAATGTATTTTGTTGTTGTGGTTAAAGTGGAGGGAGAGAATTAGAGAGAAAATTTCTTGATCCCAAGTGCTTCCCTCAAATCCGTGTAGTACGCTATTTTCGGTTCCTTATCTTCTCTATTCAAAGATGTAAACTTCTTTTATGTTATACGCATTATTATGGTTCAATCTTAAATTTTGCGCAAAATTATAAAAATTATTATTCCCACTCAGCGAGTGTTTGTGTCTTTTCCATTGCTTTTTGCTGGGTTCAAAAATGAACAGATTATGGGGCGCAGTATGGCATAGTGCACCGGGCGCAAAAAGCCGAAGCGCCGGCCCTGAGTTCAGTGACCTGGATCTCCTGCATCTTCGCCATTCAGAGTACCGTTCCCTGGTTCCAATCGGTCTACCATGCGTGATTGCAAAAAATACATTAAAAGCTTAAAGCTTAAGAAGGCATATAAACTCAAATGCATTGTGATAAAATATAATAAAATTGTTTAAAATGCAGAAGAATTCATTTTATCTTTTTACTTTTTTATTAAGTATCATAAAATATATTAGTTGGTGCAACAAGTCCCTGAGGTGAGAATTTCACAAAATTATATTTTCCACCTATGTATGTTTTGCTATAAGTGTAGCCTTTTAGGATTTAAAAATGCCACTTAAACCCTTTGGTGGTGTTGTATTTTGAGATTTTGCTATGAATTATTTAAAAATTGCAAGAAATTTCTTAAATTTTTTTGTTTAGAAAGTAGGAAAATATAAATAAGTTTTAATATTAATTCAGATAAATAATTGTTCTAAGGTTGGCTTGCGCTAAAGCAATAATCCCTCTGTTGAATTCATTTATTGTACAAATTTTATTTAAAGCAATCCCCTTAGTGATTGAGCCATGAATTTATAAATACGCAATTGTAACAATACAAAAATCAGGGAACTTTTAAAAATAATTTTAATAAAATCACCCAAAGCCTCTTTTTTTCATACGAGTATTAAATTTTCCCACAATAATGTTCAGCAATTTGATTTAAAATATCATATGGTATATAATTTTACATGGGTATAAAACCCAAAATAATTGCAACATCAAAGTGATTTAGTCCAATCATTAAGCCAAGTACACACCTAGTTAGCGCCATTGTTCACGGCTGACTTAAAAATACCATTGGCCAAAACAGAGCCACCGCCGCCGCGAAAAGAAAAACATTTTTCGGATTTTATTTATCTTCGTTTTATCCAACCTTAACAAATTGTTATGAGATGTTGACAGGTTAAATTTTTTTCATAAATCTTCACCTTAATTCACGACATCTTCACATGCTATTAAATACTTAAAAAAATTTCGGGTGGAAAAGAATGAAAATCTCGTCTTACAAATATGCAAAGGAAAAAAGTTGTGATCGCAATGACATGAATTTTGATGCGTTAATCTTTTGAGAAAAATCTGTCCTATGTCTGCTGCTGTCTTCAGCATTCTAGTGGCATTTCCTTGGATTTTGGCCAAAATATCCACCAGACATTTATTACATTATGATAAGCGTAGACAGAGACACTTTCACTTCGACGACAGACAGCAACTTTCTGCCAAGTGTTCCCTGTCATCTCTCGGGGTTGTTGGAGAGTTTTATTAAGTCTTAAAAATCACCAGCGGCAGACACTGTCAGCAAAATAATGGAAGACATTAAATCGAAAATGTTTAACTCCCAATATGACAAGAAATTGTTAACTTTTTATGGAGTTAACCTGACTGCAGCGAAAAATACCGCTCGAAACATGTCACAGGTAAAAGCTGAACATATTTCCCACGTGCACATTTGCCCCCGTGGAACCTTTCAGCGAGGATCGGCGATTTTCTTGTTGAACGTCAAGGGGAATCTCGGGAAAAAGAAAGAAGACAACGATATAAAGTGAAGAAAATTTCACGGAAAAGATTGGGAAAAATGTGAAAAACAAATTTCCTCACCTTGTGGCAATCTCGGCTCAATCTGATCGCGCCCGATTGGAGCGGTCTTGGCGGCTTTTTGCTTTTCACACAGCTTAAGATGATCGCGACGAGACGTAAGGCACCTTGTCGTGACACAAGTGCAACCTGGTGTCGGGTTTTTCGCTTCTTTGCACGCCTTCATCTCTTCCGCGGCATTGGCACTGTCTAGTAATAAGGATCTTTCAGGAGGACACTTCTGGTGCATGTGTGCAGCTCAAATGATATGTGACCAGATCATTTGATGATCTGATGTTTGATCGTGGGAAAATGGAATTTTTTGTTATGTAGCTAGTTTGTTGTATTGGGTTGGAAGTTTTTAATTACAAGGAAATTCTTTGATTGCGGAATTCTATCAGGAGGAGAAACGTGAGTAAGAGTGATCGTATAAGTGAAACAATGTATTCTAAGTGATCATTCAAAGTAGATAGATACTTTTTGTAGTTTTGCACAAGTAACAATTATCAAAAGTTAGAGAAAGAGCTATCGAAGTATTTCTTAATTAGTTAGTCAAACAGTTATAAAGCAAACCAAACAAATATTCAGAGAATTTCAAGTATTCTTCAAGAAATAAAAAGATCTTAGTCACCGATCCTCTAGACATTATGGCTCAATGAGAGCATACATCTCGTATAGAATAAACGAAGTGATCAAGGTATAAGGCCAAGGTATACCCGATATATTCCGCCTTACAAGATTACAATTGTAAGGACTTGCTGGATGTGGTTTCAAGGATAATTAGTGGTTTTTGCAGCTTCAGATTTCATTGAATTTTATTTCCAAAACTGAAATCAGATCTCTTTCGTATGGAAGTATTTCAGTGAGTGTAAAAGAGATGAAGGAAATTGAAGAATGTTTTTTTTTGTTTAAATTTCAAGTTAGGATAAAGTTAACGCTGGCCAATTTTTTTTTAACATTTCAAATTTACTTATTATATTAGGGAACCGAAAGCACATTGGACGGACATACAAGAATAGAGAAGGAAATGGATTACAGGATAAGAATTTATGACGGCATTTTTGAAATGAACTTGAATAATTAGGAATGCTTCTAGATCAACTACAGAAATATAATGCCAAAGTCAAAGCAATTGAAATGAATTTCGGGAAGGAATTATATAGAACAGTTCATATAGCAAATATTTTTGTTATAATAATAAGAATCCTATTGCAGGAGGGGCTTGCTTCGTAAACAACCAATCAAAATATTTAAATATCAGTTTATCATATACAACATATTATTATCAAAATTATTAATCTGGACCTAGAAGAGTAGGTTCTAGTTAGTTAGTTTAGAATTGGATATAATACTAGGTCTTCCATGGATCCAAGTTTCAGAGAACAATAAGGGTTCATGAAAGTCCGCACCGTTTATTTAACTTACTTAGCCTATATTTATTACTACCGTAAAAGCTTGAACTAAATCCTATATAAATCTTAGCTAATTCTTAAAAAAAATACTAGTTAAGTAAAATACTAATCTATATTATTCTACAGGGTGAATACGTTACATTTATACGTCCTTCAACCACCAGTACCAAGTACCATTGCAGGCGTCTTTCTTATCTCTTTCCGAGATCCGCGTGCTGAACCTCAGAATATCCCGCCCATGCACTTCTTCTTGGTTGAACGCATAGCGTTTGTCATATAGAACGTACTGAAGCCAGATTCGGGCGTTCGATACAAGCTTAAGCACGCCCTTAGGCATTGGCTTTCGAAAACCCGAAGCTCTTTCATACCGGGCAGCCATAGGTCTAAATCGGCCCGACCAAGGCTTGATAGCAGATCACTTTGACTCGTAGACCGAAGTGCCGGCTAAAAAAAGGGCTTTTTGTCATGTGGAACGATTTGTACCAACACTAATATTTCAATGGGAATGTACCCGTCGCTCTTACCAAAGCCCAAGGTATTTCATTCCCAATTTGTTTTCTGATGCTTAATATAATATAACAGTATTTCCCAAGAAAGTACATATGTATAAGTAAGAAATATAAAGTTTGAAGAAGATTTCATCCTTCTACTACATATCTACACACTTGTGTGTATTAACTTCTTGACGTTTTTAGAATATTCACTAAGTGAGATTTGGCTCATTCTAAAAATTCGTAAAATTTACTTTCGTGGCCCTTCTATGTAGTTGCGAATTCGCCTTCCACTTCCCGAAGGGTCCACATTCATTGAAAGCAACTGCTATTGCCCAAGATTTCACGTTAGGCGGGCCGCACACTTGTGCGACATTTATTGCATTAAGATAAATTCCGCAGTGCGGTAATTACTGCACTGAGATTTGAAACCGTATATTTATGCGACATTTACCGCAAGGTATGATGGTGTAAATATAAGCAAGTTTAACAAAATGAGTTCTAGTTAAGATAAAATGCCTGTAATTTGGTATTTTTTAAAGAAACCTTTTATTCTTTTTAAATTCATTTTGAATTTTTCAATAAACGCTTCCGATCAAGTCAAACCTCAAAATCGCAATGCAACATGCTGTAAATATTGCAATGAACAAAGACGTTTCTATCTCTTTGCGATATCTCCTTCATGTTGCAATGCAATATTTCGATTGGTCGCATTAATGTACGGCAGCAACAGCACTCTGCGTGCTTTTCAAATGGGATCATGCGATATTTGTTGCGTTGCAGTAATTACCGCATTGCGGCATTTATCTCATTGCAATAAATGTCGCACAAGTGTGCCCTTAAGTACCATTAAGCCGTTGATATCACTCACCAAATTTCAAAACTAAAAAGTAACCACCGATGCTATTGAACATTGAGCACTGATAGGGAAAATGCGCTAAATGTGAGTGAAAAATCACGAAAGCCACTGACACGGAGATGCAGATATATGTACGTGGATCGATCTTAATAACTCAATTTTTACGAGAAGATTTAATCCGATTAGAACATGTTTGTTTTCCTGTCGTCACCTCTAGATTCCATTTTTGGTGTAGGTTTTACTGAGAAAATTTCTCCAAATGCTTGGATTTTTATCATTCAGCAAAAATTATAGTGAGGGGCTCGCAGGATTTTGTACTTCAGGTTTTAGCTTTTTTTTTTATATGAAAAAACCAAGCTTAGGTGTAACGCTTTGTACTACCAGTCCGTCATGTCGTTCAGTTCATGGTGCAATGTCTAGTACATAGTAAGCTTGGTTTGAAGGATAGAGGAGAATAGGAAAGGTTAGAGGGGGTCTGGAGGGTGTAGAAGAAAATGACGACGAACCTCACGTTTGAACTCTAAGGTGTTGTACGAGTTCGGAAATACTGACTGCGGGAGATTATTCCACAGTCGAGTTGTTCTATTCATAAATGAACTTCTAAACCGTATTGTGCGCGAACGGGGGGCTGTAGGGTATGAGGGTGAGCCGAGCGGGTTAGTCTTGTGTTGCGGGAAAAGTATTGCCGTGCAGGCAGGAGGTCCTGAATTTCAGTGGAACAGTCGCCATGGTAATAGCGATAAAGTATGGAGAGGGCTGCTACATTCCTACGGTGGCTTAAGGTGTCTATGGAGGCGCGAAAGGAGCCATCACCAATGAGTTTGAGGGCACGATTTTGCACCTTGTCGAGACAAGTCAAGGTGGTTTTTGGGGCGCCTGTTGCTTAGTCGCAACACTAAAAAAGGTTGGGAAACGATGCTCAAGGCAAGGCTGGGCAACCTTTTTGTAAGATGGGCCAGAATAAACTTTACGTTTTTTCCGCGGGCCGTATTTGTCGTCAATCGACATTTTTTTTAGACCTATAATTTTTATACAGCTGAGCCGGACTTACACGAAGCAGTTCATTGGTCTCTTACAATATGGTAAATCGTCGTTGCGACCTTAAGATCTCCTATGTGACAATTTTATCGAAATCCACTTTTTCAATTTAATGTAAACTTCATGATGTCCTCCATCGAATGCAAAAACTCCCATGTTGATATAACAATAACTTCAAGTCATTTTGCAGTTTTAAAAAATACTCCTATGTGGTGGCCCTGAAAAGCTGGCAATTTGAAAGCTCAGTTTTCCTAAAGTTTGATATTTTGCACATAGGAGATCTTAAGGTCGCAACGACGAAATGGTGCTGAGGCCTCAATTTTTTTATATGTCCCAGTTCAAAAATAATGTCCTACTGGTGTATCGAGATAAATGAGCCGTGTTGTGATTGTAAATACATAGCGTTCAGACAAGAGTTTCTTCTTTCTTACTTCTTTTGCAGCAGTAAAATATGGGGAGTTTCTCATAGCTTACGCAGACCCCCGAGAATGATGCTATAATTTATTGTATTAGTGTGATGGATGGGTGGATCTGACAAATTTATTAAAGCAAAATAAGGAAAAACAAACTTCCCTGCGACCTCTAAAACAGGTTTGTGTATGGGATTACAAAAGAAATAATGCCTAGTGTAACTTACCCAGTAGATGCAAGTTTTAACATTAGTACTAAATTATGAACATACTTACATGTTGGTGTGTGGATTTAATATTCAATTTAAACTAGACGAATTGCATCAAAATTTAATTATAATATCTTCTAAAGATCTCGCGAGCCGGATTAAAACTTTTCGTGGGCCGTAGGTGACCCGCGGGCCGGAGGTTGCCCACCGTTGCTCTAGGCAAAGAGTCGAAAAGAGTTCCGAGAAAAGTGCTCTAATTCGTCATTCCTAGCTAGGCATATATATAACAAGCACTACCACTGTGGTCTCTTAAACATTGTCAAAAGCTACATTAAATACAATTAGGTCATTATTAAAGTAGAGATTTTAAAATTCGTCTAGAAAGGAGGTGCATAGCTTCATAGATGGACCATAGTTTCCATACTTCTCATACGCTATAGAATAAAAAAATACTGCCCGACATTATATTAAATGGATGTCATGGAATACTGGTGACATATGTATATACATTTTGGAGCAAAAATAAAGATTTTAATTAATTCATCATTTCTTGTAGAATTGTAATACTGAAACTGGAAGCTGTGAAACTTATTACTTCCAAATAATAAATCATGGAATGACTTCGTTAAATTTTGTTCCCTCTCTTGGTGCCTTTCTATTTATCACATTAATTAGAAATTTGCTCTTGCGCATTTATCTAATTATAATCTAGCACATAGCTTTGATCTAAGAATTTGTTAATAGTCTGAAACCGCTAATAGCAATCGCATTGTATGTATATAGTAGTTTCCTAGTGCAATCACGCTCATAATCTCCCTCATCAAAAAACGAACAAAATAAAAATAAATTTTAAATCCACCAAGACCAGACAGTCTAGCGCCTCCATAATCATCTCGCAAGTGTCATACCCTCCATTAATTCGTTGCGGTCTTATTCCATTTGCATTACCGAAATTTTAAAATTAGACACAGTCTGGGCGCGTGCATCCCCCTTTGTCGTCGCCTGTCCAAAATATTTAATATTCACCTCAAAACTTAATCCACACAACAACTGCGTGAGAGAGCGAGTGAAGATTCTTGGTGCGAACTTTGATCCATAAACTAGGAACCGTGCGTTATATGCAACATCTCCTATAAAACTGCATCCATTATGCACCCTGTATCTGCGACAGGCCGACTTCCCCGTAGCACCACCGTGTGCACCATACCAGACCTATTATGACGTGCGGAACATTTATATGAAATTTATAATCACCAGACATAATGGGCTCGAAATTGCATGCGCAGTCTGCTGGCGCAGATTTTTCCAAATTAGATTTCTCAAGAATTTTATCCGTCGCGGGTTTGGATGTTGGAAAATGAGAAATTGCCGTGGCATA
Source organism: Thereva unica (assembly GCA_949987705.1). Taxonomy (NCBI): domain Eukaryota; kingdom Metazoa; phylum Arthropoda; class Insecta; order Diptera; family Therevidae; genus Thereva; species Thereva unica. The sequence goes on from OX465285.1 coordinate 75,956,749, forward strand.
GGCGGTACGACCCAGACGCCCTGTTTTACGATGTGACTTTTGTTGTGGCTCTAGGGATGCATATAATTCGAATTTGAAGGGTTTTGCTGCTCTGTTTTATGCGCGGTGGCATTCAGAAACGGACAAAGATGTTGCATTCGGGAAGAGGCTGTGTCATTTTGGTGCAAAGTGGATGCATTTATGTGCATAGGAATCACAGGGACACTTGGGTGGCTGAACAACGAATTTGTTGACTAGAATTTTTGTGTTTTGTTTATGAAATATTTGAGATTTCTATGTTGGATTATGCATTTTTTGTGTGTGTGCGTGTAAAAATATGTGTAAAAAAACAATAAAAACAATTGTAATTAAATCAGAATATTCAAACAAGGAAATGGATAAAGTAAAATACAATTTAAGAGAGTGGAATAACTTTTAATTAAATCAATGAATCCATTGAAATAAAATGACATGTACTGCATTCATTAACTGACTCAAATTTCACTAAAACCAAAAGAAAAATGTCATTTCATAGTGGAATTGGTTAGAAATAAATACACTTGTATTCTCACCTAACATATGACATTGTGGCACTACCAACACCTGTGCCAATGGTTTGTTCAATCTAAAACGACTTAATTGCCATTAAAACCAATAAGTTCAATTACTCAGTCTAGACTAGGAAACCTTCTAAATGCAGCTTGTTTTGGTAATGTCTATAGGTTGTTGTGAGTTTAACTAGGAAAAAAAACTTCATTTCAATACATGTAAAAACATTCTGCTATTGTAAAGCGCTTACAAGTTTTAGTTTTCAATGTTTTTCACAAATGCATAAGCCGATTGTATTTGTTAAGGGTTCAAATAGGTATGCATCTACTTGTTAAAACAGTCCAACAGTTACATTGAAATGAACTTTTGGACGGGCGAAGGTGTTAACTATACAGACATATATAGGGTTGGAGAGGTTAAATGCTCGTTTATATAACAACAACAATGTATCAAGCATTGACAATTACAACCCAAGAGTATTGAAGCCTACACACCTATAAAAGAGACTCAGAAATGTGAACGTGTTTGTTTAATAAAAGCATACTGTATAAAAAATTGACATACTTGAAGAAAGCATGGATAACAAAATTCACCTAACACATCGACGAATTTACATATAATCAAAATTTCTTTACAATTTTATTAGTCATTCAACTAACAATTAAAACATTTAGTAATATTTACATTTTATATTCAATAAATCCTTACAATCTTCCACAAACCAAAATATTTAAGCTGTGATTTATTTTACAAATTGTTGCAATTATTATCTTCTAAAAGTTTTATTTGAAAAACAAAAATAATAAAGGCTTTTTTTTCACTAATATAAAATTTTTAGTAAGTATTCACACAAAAATCAACTTATTGCGCCGCGCCAATTTCATTCGCAAAAAGTCATTTATTCGAACTCATACAAAATGAATCAATGCTTATTCCAATTCACATTCAATAATTCAAGGTACACTCACATGGTAAAACAAACCAATGCCATACGGCAATAGTTCGTTCCAAAATATGGGCACGAAAGAACCACTACAAAAATCAGACAAACCGAAGCCGAAAAAGGCGGGAAAAATTTAAGCTTTGTTTAGATGGGAACGTAGCGAAAGCCTAAACTACAATTGTAAAATCCAAATTAACAATCCTTGAAGTCGCCTGTTTCGGTTCACGCGGTTTTATGGTTTTAATCCCTTAATTTTTATTTTTATTTTTTCAAAAGTTTTTCGGTTTTTTTACAATTGTCTTTTGTAGAATTACAATTAATTTATGCAAACTTTAGATGATTTACACACTCCTAATAGACAATTATTAGTTTTCTAAAATAAGTCGTTCCCTCTGCCTTAATGGCTTATGGGTTTCCGAATCTTTTGCTTCCACCATTCACTGTGTGCCGTCAGTGTATCACTCACTTCATATGCAATCAATTACACTGTGATAGTTTTCTAAACTTTTTTTTTGTAGCAGAGCGGAGACCGACCTATTCTAGTCAATTCGTGTGCGCTGAATTCAGTGGTGGTAACCGTTTGAAAAACTTGGCTCAGGTTTTCCAGATATTTCATAACGCAGATATGCATAAAATATCAATTAGTTCAAAATTTTATATAGCGAACATCGGACGAATTAATTGCATTTTTCAAAATATAACAATTCTTCTAACATTAAAACTACAGAAATGTTTTAAATATCTTAACAAAAAAATTGTATCAGTATTAGTCGTCTTTGGCTTCAGATGATTCTTCTTGAAGGTTCCAGCAAATATCGCCTAACAATGAATCCAACTTTTTTCCACTCTACCAATGTTCGAGATTAGCAGTTACCTGGTGGAAACGTTCACCGTGTTCGTCAGATTCGCAAGGGGACTGTTCCGCAAACTTATCAAGGTGGCAATGAAGAAAATGTAGTTTTAAAGACATGCTAACTTTGATGTTATGGAAAGCATCAAGCATGTCTTCAATAAGTACGCGCCAATTTTCTGCTCGATGAATGCCAAGAACATTTTCTATAACTGCTTTAACACAATCCCAAGCGATGCTTTCATTTTGACTAAGAGCATTCTTAAAATCATCGTCTTTCATTAACCGCCTGATATCTGGTCCATTTAGCATTCCTTCTTTTATTTTCATCGCGGGAAAACCCGACCTAATTCAGCAAATGCATTTCCATCGGGATTCAAAGCCTTGATGAAGTTTTTCACAATACCGAGTTTGATGTGCAGCGGTGGAAGCAATATTTTATGTATTGGTACGAGTGGTTCTTCGATTACGTTTCCATGAGTCAATCGGTGTTGTCCACGTAACTGCCAATCACGTTTCAAATACTGATCACCTTTATAGCGCGTGTCCCACAGACACATAAAACACATATTTTTGGTGTATCCGGTTTGCATTCCTCTCAACAAAGTAGACACCTTTAAGTCAGAGCAAATTTTCCATTCATGGTCGTTATATTTTGACATTTCCATAATTTTCTTCATTGACAAATACGTTTCCTTTGTTGTGCGGCTGAGTGCAATTGGGACCGGATTTTTAGAATTGTTTACATGAAGAAGAACTGCTTCCACTCCTTTTCGATGAATCGATGAACAAACGCCAGTCTTCAGGGTTGTATTCATTATGCATAGTTGACATCAATCCTCGTACATCGTGACAATAAGCAAACGAATTATTCTCAATTACTGTGAAAAATTTGGTGAATTCACGTTGGCGGGCACGAGCTGCAAATACATTTGTACCAGGTGATAGTAGTTTTTTCCTTTTCAGATCCTGAGCGAGAATGATCGATTTTCTTTGCGATAACTTTAGTCGGCGGGTTAAGATATCCAAAGTATCTTGTGTGTATTCTCAACGTGTTGGCAAGGAGATGTAACATTGGATGGTTCATAAAGAGAGATAAACGATTCGGGAACTGATTCGATCTGTTCACTTGGAGCGACTGATTCTCCTGCGATCGATGAACTAGAATTCTTTTGAGGGATGGGAACTGGAATCGATTCTGAGTGCTTCAGTGGTGCTTGAGCCCATCTTGTGCTTTTCAGTCCAACACTTTGTGATTTTTTTCTATTTATACCATTGAAATAATTGACACACGCGTAACAATCGGGAGGAAAATGTATGACCGGATAGTCGCAAATCGCATTCATATAAAGGTCACTGTTAATCGAAAAATGAAATGAAAAAATGGAAAATTATGAAAAAACTGTCATTTATGGACAAAAAATGCCATGGAATTGCAGCGTAAATGACCGAATCATAATAATCATTGTCAGAAAAGCTTTTCTCTAATGTATTCTTCGAATTATAATCGAGATTCGATGGAATTTTAACGAAAATATTACGATAAATGACGTTCTGAGGGTCCCCAGACTAAGATTTTACTTTTGAAATATCTGGAAAACCTGAGCCAAGGTTTTCAAACGGTCACCACCACTGAATTCAGCGCACACAAATTGACTAGAATAGGTCGGTCTCCGCTCTGCTACAAAATCGAACTACCACAGTGTTATTAATTGATTTTAGTGTGATATTTATGGAGTGTGATTTTAAAATCATTGAATATCAAACATTGTTGTTCTGTTATCCAAGACGTTAGCTTAAATTAAGTCAATGGTTTCTAATGAAAGTTGATCATTCGCAACTTAAACGCAAAGGTCGTTACAAAATGTTTATTTGGTACTTTCTTCCTCACTACTATGCGATCAAATATACCGCATTTTTGACATAGACAACCAAACAAAACATTTTCGCTTGCTGCGTTACTATCCGCACGAATATTTTGTCCCAGTTAAAAAAACACACCTTTCCTCTATCACCTTGGTTCTCCGCTAAAATCAGCCGTCTTGTCTCCGAGAGAGAGTTATTATTCAAAAAATATAAATATAAGAAAACCGATGCGAATTTAAAAGCCTACAAAAAGGTTAGGAATTTATTAACTACGTAAAGCAAAAGCCCAGTAATTTTCGTCCAAGCTTATCCCTAATCTGCCCCAAAGAAACTTTGGACCAACATTAAGCAACTTGGTTTCTTTTGGTAATGAAGGTGAAACACCTATCAACCTTAGCGCTGATGTTTAAGCCCAGCTAATAGTAGCACTGCTCTTTTTTGTTTTCGCAGTGTCAAGCGGAAGTCCATAAAGCTTTTTATTCAATTAAATCCAAATCTCTCGGTCCAGACAATCACTCACCCATATTCCTAAAGTTGATTTTTCCTTCTACAATCACATATATTTTTAATAGTTGGCTCACAACATTTTTTTAATAGGGGCCGTCCATAAATTACGTATCGCAAAAATCCGTCATTTTGAAACCCCCCCCCCCCCTACCCCTTGTAACGCTCCGTAACGCTTTGCTAGACCCCCCTTATAAATTACGTAACAAATGCATACACCCCCCTTTATATTTGAGCAATTCAAAATAATTCATATTTTATATATTTTCGATTTATAAAATTTTATTTTATGTCAAACAATGATAAATTCTTTTCATATTGATTAAAACAATATACATATCAAGTATCTTTGTTTTAAGAGGACTTTGATGACCATGGACTCGTGATCCATTCTGATAATCGTTCGATAAGAGGAAGATCGTCGATTTCGTCATCATCAGCAACAGACAGGAGTGAATTTTCTTCGAGTTCGTCTACATTAATCCACTCGGCCGATTCTCATTTCTCACACGTACTCACTTAATTCGATCGATATCGATATCTTTATATAGATATTGGCATCGACTAGAGAAAAGTGTGGGGACATTTATATGTTGATTTTTTTGAACGAAAATTTTAAGAATCTTTTTCAAAATACATAAACATTTTATTCCTGAAGTACTAAATTTATTTCAGAAAAGCGTTATGTAACGTCGTGAATTTACCCCCCCCCCCCCCCCCCAATATCACACTTCATAACGCTAGAACGGGGCCCCAGAGGATCCGGAGCCCGAAGGGTCCGTATAACCCTACTGATTATCGTCCTATAAGATATGTTATACTATGTTAAACTATGTTTCTTAGGCAAAATTCAGTGCCGTTATGTTGTCCCATGCCCAGTCTGGTTTCCGCAAAAGCAGTACCTGTTAAACTGCACTACTGAAAGTGACCACCGATTTGCGAATGGCTCTTGATTTCCATGACATTGATTTTCTTGTTCTTCTCGATTTTAGTAAGGGATTCTAATTCCAGTATGTCTACAAAATTCAACTTCCGATTCTTTGCCAAACACCCGCGGTGTTCCGCAGAATTCCATACCAGGACCGCTGCTTTTCAGCATGTATATAATTGATCTCAGCAGTGTCGTGACAAACTGTAAACCATTTTGTGGTGGCGCTGATATTAGATTTAAAATTACTTCACACAGCTACATATCTATCGTAGTCTTCATTTGATAGGTACTCATGGCGTGGGATTGGTGGAACACTATTGCAAAAATCGGCCGCCATCTTTGGAACCGCCTTCTTGATATTAAATGCAAATGGTCCGATTGCATTTAGTACGTATGCATGATGAATTGATCTCAGGTTGAACCCGAGCCCAACTTCATCTAGACCGTAGTCGAGTTGAGTTAGGGCCGACTGAGCTAAACACTCGAGTGCTAACACTGCTAAAACTAACAATCCATACTCTAAATTTTGTCGCAGCAACATCATCGTTGGCCGTGGTTCCTACGCCGATATTAATGAGATCTCGACATAACCGCAGTTTTCGGCTATAAGTACATACGTCGCTTATCCAGAATAGTGTCACAACTCAAAAACAATGAATTTTACAGGGGAGCCATTTGAAAGTTTTTAGTTTCATACAAGCCCATGTTATGATCTTGGATTCCAGCGGGTTTCCAGCGGTCATTTTTAGAAGTATTAATATGGATTTTTGCTACATAAAAATATGCATATTTAGCTATACATTCTTAAAATAAACTCGAAATTGGAAATTTTTGAGTTGTACCACTATTCTGGATAAGCGACGGCAGTTTACAATTTGTCACACAACTTCTGAGTTCATTTAAGTATATGCTAATCTTAATATTCGTTATGTTCCACCCGAACATAAGTAAAACCTCGGCGCGTAAAAACGAAGCAACGAGCAGAAGATTCAGTTAGAAATGCTATTAAGTCGGCAATGGATCTGCCGTCTCTAACCAACCCCCACCACCACCCCCTCCTCTTGTGTATAAAGTAAGGTTTCTGGGTTGTGGCAAATTATGAAAATCCATTTAATTTAAAATTTCAAACACGCTTATTTTGAAATAAAAAAGGCCCGAAATTTTCAACAAAAATTTTGCAATTTCTTAAAATTTATTAGAAACATTGAAGATTACTGAAATAAAAAAACTAACAAAAAAATTGAAGAATTTTTATGACTGAAAAATAAAATTCACTCGTCCATAAAAAAATAATCAAAAATTCTCCTCATAACAAAGTTTCAATATTGCTTATTTTTTACCCCGAAAAAAAAAAAACTAGAAAATTAGGACACCAGTTGCGCGCGTTTTTATGACACATACACACCTCAACAATCCAATTAGTATTTCCTGTATTATCTAAGCCCGTGCAAAATCAATCTAAATTGAAAACAGCATTAAAAATTCCAATCGAAAATATCTCCACGAAATTGGAAACTTTTTGTGTTATATGAAATTCTGTTCCCCCCTCCCTCCCCGTGTTATCCCCACCAAAAAACAACTATCGAGCAGCATTTGTTATGTAGCGCATATCAAGAAGTTTCTGCTTGTTACATAGAGGCGCTGCTGGCCGGCACCTATACTACCTGCATGCTGCTTATTACCTGGCGCGAGCAATTGAAGCTAATTAACATTTTTTATTCAAGACGTCTTCAGGTCGAAATTAGTAAAATTTTATTATGGCCTCAGGTCGGAGCGGCATTCTTAATTCTGCGCTTCACTGCACAAATTTTGCACGGCCCAAATTGGAATTTCGGTACTGGCGGCCGGCAGCGGCGACGCGGCGGTACCATCGATATTGAGTGCTCGATTTGCCACCCAATATTGTGACGGATGGACGAGTAAGTTACCTGCGATTAAATTTTTAACACCTGAATTCTCTCAATACGCGAATTTATTTCATTTGTTTCGCCAGAATTAATTTTAATTTTTTTTTTTTGTGGTTTTACTTTTTTTTCAGGTGTTTTTCGATGCGATTTTCGTTTTGATTATATAAAAATTAGTTCAGGGTTAACGTGCCACATTCGGAAGTCGCGATTTTGTTTATGTTTTTCGTGGTTTTTTGTATTTTTTTTGTACAATTTTGTAATTTGATTGCTTTTGTTTAACATGTTCAACGGTGTCTTATCTGTGTAAATATCTCAAGATTAATTTTATAAATTTTTTTGTATAAAGATTATTTGTATCTTAACGCCGGATGTATTGCAACAAAGGAAACAGGTGAAATAAATTTGATTGTTTTAATATGAATATTCAGTAACCGAATTTCGTGTCGTGGAGATTTGCTTAAACCACCTAAAGGAAACTCTCAATACAATAAAGTTAAAAATAATAAAATAGTGTCCACAAGTGAAAAGCCAATATTGAATAATTAGGAATCATTTAAGTTATATAAAAATACATAAGTTTATAGTGAAAATTTTATAAAAAAATCGCAAAGTTCAAAAGAAGTTTTTTGTTTTTTGATAGTGTGTGTGCACGAATTCTACACGCACGCAAAAAATACCGCTGTTTTGGTTCTTTTATGCCTGTGGCGTTTGTTGAGCCGCCGACTGTGCATGGTAGACGACTACATCGCCTGGAGTATTTCGTTCATGACCATCAATGACCGTTCTCTAAGTCATCCAGAGGCAACCGCGGAGCGCGATGGCACCGACTTACGCGTGCTGTAAACATCGCGAGGTTAAACATTATGTTTGCGTACTCTGCGGCGCGGTCTATCATGCTTCTTGTAGCGACAAATATGATTCCATCAAAAAAATCGATGAAACGCGAGTAAATTGCTGCTCCTCAGATTCTGACGTCGCGAGCGTAGCCGATAAAAGTCTCCGTAAAGAATACGAACTAATGAAAGAATTGCTAGATGAAATGAGAAAGCGTAACAAATTGTTGGAAGAAAAAATCGAGTCACTCGAAGACAAAAACCGTACTTTTAGAACACTTTCTGAAAACACATCCTACGCCAGCGTAGCGGCTGGAAAGAGCAAAGTCGCTCCAATTATGATCAAACCGAAAACTCTAACTGATAAAGGCGCGATAATGAATAAAATTAAATCTGCTGTAAACCCAAACAAACTGAAAATTTCTGTCGACGCGGTAAAAGAGAAAAGAGATGGATCACTTATAATTAGATGTAATAATGAGAAAGACAACGAAACGATGAAAAATGAAATTGCGAAAATTGAAAACTTGAACTGCGACATTGGCACCTTTCAAATGAAAAATCCGCGGATCAAAATTGTAAATGTCATCGATGATTCTGACATAAAGAACATCGCTGATATGATTGCGAAACAAAACTTCAATGAATACTCCGTTGACGACATAAAAATTGTATACGCACGCGATAACAAAAGAAACAAAACAAGAACTATTTTCCTCGAATTACCTCCCGTTTTATTCAGCAAAGTGATGCGAGAAAAGGTTGTTTACATTGGATGGCAACGGTGTCGGTGTTTTGAGGATTTTAATCTTAGCCGCTGCTATAACTGCAACGGCTATGGCCACAGTTCGAAACGATGCCAAACTGAGATTGCCTGTCAATTCTGTGCAGGCAAACACGACAGCAAAACATGTCAACAGAAAAATGCGAAAAAATGCGCAAACTGCGCCAGAGCAAATGCGAGGTACAAATCTAACAAAGACGAAAATCACTGCGCTTATGAGATTGACAAATGTGATAGCTATGAGTTCTTTAAAAGGCGCGCTGTTTCAAACACGCGTTATTACTAATCATAAGTCAATTTCCCAAAACTCTTATTTTTATCTGATCGATGTTTGATATTTTTTCAGATGAATTAAAGACAGATATTATAACTCATAAATGTGACACATATTCAGACCTAGACACCTTATTGCTTGGTAAGAAAGGGCTTTTAATATTACATATTAATATAAGAAGTTTGAATAAAAATTTTGATAATTTAAAATTAGCAATTAAAACAATGAAAAAATTCCCTGACGTTATTATCTGTACTGAAACTTATAAAATCAGATTACCTGCGCTATATGAGATTGAAAATTACGAATTATTTTATGCCGACAGTCAAATCAATAAAAGTGATGGAACTTGCATTTATATCAAAAGAGGAATGATGTTGACTAATTCGGTTGTTGACATAGGTAGGATTAAAGCTTTGTTGACGGAAATAAAATTCGGAAATGAAAAAATTATAATAACTTCACTTTATAGATCTCATTGCGTTGCAATAAAAGATTTTATAAGCGAATTGTCAAATCATATACAAAAATATAAAGCAGAAAAAAACCATTTTATTATAGGAGATATAAATATAGATATTTTGAGAGAAAACACAAAATCGAATGAGTACCTGAGTAGCTTGTATGAGTATGGATTTCAATCATACATTAATATACCGACCAGATTTGCAGATAACCGAAGTTCATGTATAGATCATATACTAGGTAAACATAACCTAACGTCTCGCGTCATACCAATTGTATTTGATATGAATATAACAGATCATCTCTCGACTCTTTTACTCATTGAGCATGATAACACAACAATGGAAACTGATAATTTACTGTATAAAAAAGTTAACTTACAAAAAATATTGAATGAAATGAGTAACGAAACATGGTTGAGTGTATATTCAGAAACGGATATAAATAATTCGGTACAAAAATTTATTGAGACTATTAATTTTTACATAAACTCTGCGACGAGTATCAAAAAACGAAAAAATCAATGCAAAGCTAGAAAAGATTGGATAACACGTGAGCTTATTCGTTCTTGTAAAATCAAAGAAAAAATGTACAATCAACTCAAGCGAAATCCGGAAAATGTCAATTTGAAAAATCGATACTTGCAATATAAAAATAAACTAAAACAAAGTATAAGTGAAGCGAAAAAAATTCATAATGATAAATTGATTGAAAAAATTGGAAATGATAGTAGAAAGCTATGGAATTTTATAAATAAGAAGATAAATGTAAAATCGCGAAATGACACATCAATACCAAAAATACAGAGCAATCTAGATAACCGAGTTTTTCGAAATGAAAAAGAAATCGCGAATGAATTCAATACATTTTTTGCTAGAGTAGGCATAAATATGGCAGAAAAATTCGAAAGAAATTCAATTGATGATCCATGCATAAACGTCAAAGAAAACCCAAATTCTATGTTTTTTGAACCGATTACTGAACAGGAAATTTTAGACATCATTTCGAAAATGAAAAATGGCAAAGCATCGGGTATAGATAGGATACCAATCAAAATCGTTAAAATGATGGGACATTTAATTGCGAAACCGCTGACGCATATACTAAACAATTGTATTGAAAATGCGACTTTTCCAGACCACTTTAAAAAAGCAGAAATTTTGCCGATTTTTAAAACGGGAAACAAAGAATTAACCACGAATTACAGACCGATTTCATTAATATCTAATTTTGCAAAAATTTTTGAAAAAGCCATGAAAGCTAAAATCACTAAATTTATAGACACTTTTGATCTCATAAATAAATTTCAATTCGGTTTCCAAAAAGGCAAAAATACAGATGATGCGTTAGCAACTGTAACAGATTACGTTCAGTCCGCGGTAAGCAATAAAAAACCATGTATTGCTATATTTTTAGATCTAGCCAAAGCGCAGGCGCGGATCTAGAATTTTGTTTTGGGGGGGGTCACGGAATTAAAAGTAAACAAAGAAAGCGAAACACTAAAAGCATTTGACGATTTACTTGGACAAAATGGAACGCTTTCATTTCACCAACGGAACCAATATCATCAGAGGGTGGTAGAAGCTGAAAAAAGTTTCCTTCAGACTTTTCATAACCCAGCATCTGTGTGTACAACGGGACTCACAAGTAAAAGAAAGCGGAGATCGATGTTATTATGTAGGGATAATGAACTTCTCTATAATCGTGATACTGACGGAAAAGTACATAGATATTCTGGTGGCAAATGATAGGAACTTCAGGGCACTCTTCGTTGAATTTGGTGACTTTACTCTTCAGCATCTTTTGCAAAACCGCAGGTTCAATCGCGACATATATCAGTAAAACCAGAGAATTTCATCGCATTTTGCGATGCATACCAAGCAATTCGTCATCGATCTGTGTGAGAAATTCGACTTGGACCTAAAATATTTGGTTGGAATTAGAACAGATAGTTGCTCGCTAATTTCGTCTGATTTGAAAGGGGTATGTCAGGACTTGACGAAAGTAGCCATTCACGCAAGACGTTGTTCTTGAAGTAATCATTTGTTAACAATTCTTTATTAAAATCTTCCAAAGTTTCAAATTGTCGCAATGCTTCAGGAACAATGAGAGCAGTTTTGGCGTTGGCTAACGGTTTTGCAAACGTTTTTAAAAAACATCTTGGTGGCAAATCACTTAAGGACTTTGCTAGACTGGTAGAAACCAACTTTACTAGTTGGGTAGAAAATCACGTTCGGCACATGCAGTTTGCGGGTGAACAATTAATAAAAAAGTGTGACGCACTTAAGGGGGGACTAGGGTTAATTCGTGTAAAAAAAGCACTTTTTTGTGATTTTTTTTGTATGAAGCAATTAACATTTATTTATTAACGACAATGGTACATTCTAGTATGATATTCGAAGAATATTCTGTAAAATTTTTATGAAGAAATATTGAAAAATACGGCAATGGCAGCAGTTTTTGTGGAGCGTCTCGGAAAAAAAGTTGAATTGCGGTGCCCCTCATAACTCGGTGCTGGATCATCTGACATGAAAAAATCAAATAGATATCGTTAGATAATCGTTTTTCGCAGGTAACGCCGTGGGCGGTTTCTCGAAATTTCAATTTTTCAATTTTTGGGAACACTTTGAGGTAAAAATGTATTTTTTGCGAAAAAAAATCGGTTAATTTGTTATTATAAAATGAAAAATATTAGCAAATTTGAAAAAAACGCGTTACCTCATCAATTATGTATAGAAATAGTGTTCAAAATTTCAAAACGAACGGTGCAGTACTTTTGATGTTATGAGGGGCACCGACTTTGAAATCGTGAGTTGTGGGAAAAACGCTTTAAAGTTTTGAACACAAATAAATTCTAGTTCGAAATTGACAGGCATCTAAATAGTCATAACTTCGTCAATTTTGCTCCCATCGCCTTGAAATTTTGACACAACATTCTTGAAATATTATGCATTCATTTAAAAAAATGAAAAAAAAATGAAAAAAAAAAATTTTATAAACCCTAGTCCCCCCTTAATGAGATTTCGATGTTGGAGGACGCGAAAACTGCATCTCGTGCGGCAAATCTTCGTCTTGTACTTTTCAGCCTAGAGTTTCCGATTTCATCTGCTTGGTTAAATGACGTTCTAGGCGTGTATAATATTCGTACTATTTGATTTTTTATCATAGTCATTAATAACATAATAAACTCTACTTTTCGTACGTATCCGGTACAACTTTACCTTTGAGCCGAATACTCCAAACGTCTTCATTAGATTTAAAAAATAAATGGTTAAAATTTTTTTTAAATAATTCTTTTGATTAACTAAAAAATGTACTGAAAAGTAAAAAATAAAAAAAAATCTTAAAAAAAAGCGTGAAATTTCAATTTTAATGAAAAAGTTAATTAAAAGAATGGCGTATTTTTCATCAAAAATTGAAAATATAACTGTGAATCGCGTGAGATTTACAATAACCCTCAATTTTTGCCTTATTAATTTCATTATTTTTATATTAAGAAATTTACATTTTTTTTTATAAAATCATCATTTTTAATTTTGTTTGTTTTTCAATATATTTAAGATTTAATGTATTAATTTATAAGGCGTAATAAAAAAATAATTTCAACTTGTAGTTTTGCTCAATTCACTTTGAAGAAAATTCTAACAAAATTTTTTGATGAAAAATGCGCCATTCTTTTAATTAACTTTTTCATTAAAATTGAAATTTGTTTTACATATTTTTTATTTTTTACTTTCCAGTATACATTTTTTAGTTATTCAAAAGAATTATTTAAAATTTTTTTTTAACCATTTTATTTTATTTTCTACTTTTTAGTTTATTATATGTATTGTGCCATTTTATGATGGCGGTTCTATTAGATTTAAAATTACGTCACACACAGCTTACTGTATTCTACCTGCCGTACTCTTTCATGTTTCATCTTGGAACCGTCTTCCTGATTTTTTTACAAAATGGTCAGATTGCATTTAGTACTTATACATGATGAGTTGGACATAGGTTGAGCCCAAGTCTAACTACATGTAAACGGGAGACGAGTTGAGTTAAGGTCGACTGAACTCGACTCAGCTCTGGTACCTGGGTTGAGTTGAAATTATGCATACGGACATGAGTTCAGTAGTTGAGTAGTTGAATTTAGTTGACAGCAGCATCTCTGCGTTTTGTTTGTGATTTTTTGTAACGTGTACTGCTTCTTTATTTTCAATTCACCCTTAACTAAACAATTCATCTCATCATGCATACATATTAATTATCACGCGAACTACGTGGGTGTGCAAAATTGGAAGTTAATCGGTTATATTTTCTACTTTTTAGTCTATTATATATAAGCTTTCCGCAATTTTGTGTTGGCCGCCATTTTGAATTTCGAATGACCCCACATAGATAATTGTGTTCTACCTGTCATATCCTTTTATTTGATACCCATGTCAGAGGGCCGCGGAGCACAATTCCAAAAATCGGCCGCCATTTTGGATCCGCCATCTGGATATTTTTACAAAATGGTCAGATTGCATTGTTATCTAAACTAAACGTGTATGCAAAATTTCAGCTCTATCCGAAACCGGAAAGTCGGTCAAATTTAACTTACAAGATTTGACGACACGTAATGTAAGTTAAATAAAATAATTTAAAAAAAATAAATGGTTAAAAAAAATTTTTAAAAAAAATTCTTTTCATTAACTAAAAAATGTACTGAAAAGTAAACAATAAAAAATATTTAAAAGAAAGCGTGAAATTTCAATTTTAATGAAAAAGTTAATTAAAAGAATGGCGCATTTTTCATCAAAAATTGAAAATATAACTATAAATCGCGTGAGATTTACAATAACCCTCAATTTTTTGCTTTGTTAATTTCAAATTCTAACAAAATTTTTTGATGAAAAATGCGCCATTCTTTTAATTAACTTTTTCATTAAAATTGAAATTTCACGCTTTCTTTAAAATATTTTTTATTTTTTACTTTTCAGTACATTTTTTAGTTAATGAAAAGAATTTTTTTTAAAAATTTTTTTTAACCATTTATTTTATTTTCTACTTTTTAGTTTATTATATGTATTCCGCCATTTTATGATGGCAATTCTATTAGATTTAAAATTACGTCACACAGTTTACTGTATTCATTTGGTACCCATGTCGTGGGCTCGGTGGAAGATAATTGCAAAAACGGCCGCCATCTCGGAACCGTCTTCTTGATTTTTTTACAAAATGGTCAGATTGCATTTAGTACTTATACATGATGAGTTGAACTCAAGTTGAACCCAAGTCTAACTACATGTAAACGGGAGTCGAGTTGGGTTAAGGTTGACGGAACTCGACTCAGCTCTGCTACCTGGGTTTAGTTGAAATTATGCATACGGACATGAGTTCAGTATTTGAGTAGTTGAATTTAGTTGACAGCAGCATCTCTGTTTGTTTGTGATTTTTTGTAACGTGTATTGCTTCTTTATTATCAACTCACCCTTAACTCAACTATTCATCTCATCATTCATACACATTAACCACCCGAACTACGAGTGTGTGCAAAATTGGAAGTTGATCGGTTATATTTTCTACTTTTTAGTCTATTATAAGCTTTCCGCAATTTAGTGTTGGCCGCCATTTTGAATTTGGAATGACGCCACATAGCTTATTGTGTTCTACCTGTCATATCCTTTCATTTGATGCCCATGTCAGAGGGCCGCGGAGCACAATTTCAAAAATCGGGCGCCATTTTGGAACCGCCATCTTGATATTTTTACAAAATGGCCAGATTGCATTGTCATCCAAACTAAACGTGTATGCAAAATTTCAGCTCTATCCGAAACCGGGAAGTGGGTCAAATTTAACTTCCAAGATTTGACGACAAACAGTGTAAGTGTTGGCCGCCATTTTGAATTTGGAATGACGCCACATAGCTTATTGTGTTCTACCTGTCATATCCTTTCATTTGATACCCATGTCAGAAGGCCGCGGAGCACAATTTCAAAAATCGGGCGCCATTTTGGAACCGCCATCTTGATATTTTTACAAAATGGCCAGATTGCATTGTCATCCAAACTAAACGTGTATGCAAAATTTCAGCTCTATCCGAAACCGGGAAGTGGGTCAAATTTAACTTCCAAGATTTGACGACAAACAGTGTAAGTTAAATAAAAGAATTTATGTAAACAGCAACGGATTTGATCAAAGATACCCTTGCTGACCAAAAGATGTGATGAAGTTTCTGGTTTTCGACGGTTAGTTACTGAAGCTCAACATCTCGCTGCACAATTGGATGAGGAATTCAAAGAAGCACGGGTTGTTTATCGTCAAAAAATCAAACTCCAGAAGAAGAATCTTGATTCCTTTATTGGACAACATTGTTACCGAATTTAATGAAATGCTTTCTCCAGACATGTTGGACCGAGACGTTGATCAGTTGAGACATTCAAGATGTTCGACAAGTAGTAGAAGCGTATCAGCAGCTTTTGGTTTCTCCCATCTCAATTAGTTGCATAGTTCGAGCATTTGGGGGGGGTCATGACCCCCGTGACCCCCCCCTTGAATCCGCGGCTGCCAAAGCGTTCGACACTGTCAATCATGGGATATTATTAGAAAAATTAAATAAATACGGTTTCAGAGGTAAAGTATACGATCTGATAAAAAGTTACTTAAGTGATAGAAAACAAGTTGTTAAGATTAATGACACCTGTAGCTCGGAAATGCGCGTTGAGTGTGGCGTCCCACAAGGTACCATTTTAGGCCCCATCTTATTTATCCTATATATAAATGACATGTTTGAAACACTCCCCTTAGGGGATACAGTGTCTTTTGCAGACGATACGGTAGTGTTGGTACGCGAGGAAACGTGGGACCAAGCCGTATCAAGTGCCAATCTAAAATTAGATACAGTTGCGAAATGGCTCTACAAAAATCACCTTACACTAAACAGCAAAAAAACAGTATTTTTGACTTTTGGTAGTTACAAAATTAGCACTCCTGTAAACGCCACGCTTAAAGTACACGTTACAAATTGCAATTACCTGAATTGTAATTGTGAGATAATCACAAGAGTCGACAAAACTAAATATCTCGGTGTATACATAGATTCAAATTTAAATTGGAATGACCAAGTCCAAATAATTTGCAAGAAAACAAGATACTTGATATACCTTTTTTATAAGATCAGAAATATCCTACATAAAAAACACATTGCCACAATTTACTATGCATTATTTTGGTCCATGGCAACATACGGTATTGTTACATGGGGTGGAACTCATGAAAAGAGTATTAAGCAATTAGAGTCCATACAAAAGAAAATGTTAAAAATAATCTTCGAAAAACCAATTTTATACCCCACTGAACAACTTTTCAAAGAAACAGAAATGATTAGTATACGAAAATATTATGTTGAAAAATCCTTATTTAAACATTTTGAGAATTTACAAACCTTGTATAGAGAAAAAATAGGAAAACAGGTTCGAAATGCAACTCTCAATTTACCTAAAGTAAATAAAGAACTGGATAGAAGAACCAATACATATATAGCATATAAGTGCTTTAACTTACTTCCTCAAGAATATAAACAAAAAAATCTAAATGCACTAAAAGAAGGTAAATTAATAAGAAGATGGTTAACTGGCGAGAATTCAAGTACCATAAGAGAAATGTTTCACCCGATACAATAGTATAAAATCATAAGTTTTCAATATTCTTAAAATTATTAATTTATATACTGATATGCATCCATGTTTCCTTTAGTTAAATAATCATATAAAATTAAAATCATATATATTTAAAAAAAACTTAACAGGTTCGCTCACAGGCTTCGGCCTCTGCGAAAAATATTGTATATAGTAGAATAATTGCGACCACCTAGTTTTTAAGGAATATTATAAGTGAATAGAAATGTAAGATTTTACTTTGCAATATTTTTGTATATTTTGTTACACCTGTTAAATAAATACAAATAAATACAAATACAAATGTTTTAAATGTATTTTTTTATTTACTTCAGTTTTTTTTGAAATAAAAATTTATGTACTGATCGTAGATTATAAGTAAGTTATTTATTTTGCCGAAGTTTTAACGAATTCAACAGCTTTTTCACAGCAAAATTTGGAAAGAAGTGCCATTCCCAAATAGTCCATGTTATATGCAAAAAGTCCATTATTAAATTCTTTTATTTAACTTCACATGTATCAAATCAAATCTTGGAAGTTAAATTTGACCCACTTCCCGGTATCGGATAAAGCTGAAATTTTGCATACACGTTTAGTTTGGATGACAATGCAATTTGGCCATTTTGTAAAAATATCAAGATGGCGGTTCCAAAATGGCGGCCGATTTTTGAAATTGTGCTCCGCGGCCCTCTGACATGGGTATCAAATGAAAGGATATGACAGGTAGAACACAATTAGCTATGTGGCGTCATTCCAAATTCAAAATGGCGGCCAACACTAAATTGCGGAAAGCTTATAATAGACTAAAAAGTAGAAAATATAACAGATCAACTTCCAATTTTGCACATACTCGTAGTTTTTTTTTTGTTTTTTTTATGTGAAAGACTAGAGTCTCAGGAAAGGCCCTTTATACTGTTGGACAATCTATTTTCTTCGTATAGAGTGCAATGCCGAACAGCAGCTCTAGTCGGGGAGGAAGGGACCGCCTCAATCTTCCCGCGATATTTTCAGTCCACCTACTCCCAACCATTACTATCGCGACTCTGACATCGGGGCATCGAGAAACAACTCGCTGGAGTGTTATGCCTCCTGAAACGAGTTGAGTCTCATCAAACAACCGATGACATGTGCTTTGGTGGAGCGGGGAAGGGCTAAGGAAGGCTATGACACGAGGAATCAGGAATGTAAAGAGGGAAGAAGCGAGAAGGAAAGTTATGTAGGTGGGAAAGTGGAAAAGGCGAAGGACCGTGGGGCTGGCCGGGATTCGAACCCGGGACCTCTGGGATAGCAGTCTGGCGCCTTACCCCTAGACTACCGAGGCCCCCAAGTTCGGGTGATAATTAATGTGTATGAATGATGAGATGAATAATTGAGTTAAGGGTGAATTGAAAATAAAGAAGCAATACACGTTACAAAAAATCACAAACAAACACAGAGATGCTGCTGTCAACTAAATTCAACTACTCAAATACTGAACTCATGTCCGTATGCATAATTTCAACTCAACCCAGGTAGCAGAGCTGATTCGAGTTCCGTCAACCTTAACCCAACTCGACTCCCGTTTACATGTAGTTAGACTTGGTTTCAACTGGAGTTCAACTCATCATGTATAAGTACTAAATGCAATCTGACCTTTTTGTAAAAAAAATCAAGAAGGCGATGGCGGCCGTTTTTGCAATTATGTTCCACCGAGCCCACGACATGGGTATCAAATGAATACAGTAAACTGTGTGACGTAATTTTAAATCTAATAGAATTGCCATCATAAAATGGCGGAATACATAATAAACTAAAAAGTAGAAAATAAAATAAAAGGATAAAAAAATTTTTTTTAAAAAAATTCTTTTAATTAACTAAAAAATGTACTGAAAAGTAAAAAATAAAAAATATTTAAAAGAAAGCGTGAAATTTCAATTTTAATGAAAAAGTTAATTAAAAGAATGGCGCATTTTTCATCAAAAAATTTTGTTAGAATTTTCTTCAAAGTGAATTGAGCAAAACAACAAGTTTAAATTAATTTTTTTTACTACGCCTTATAAATTAATACATAAAATCTTAAATATATTGAAAAATAAAACAAAATTAAAAAAAAAGATGATTTTATAAAAAAAAAGTGAATTTTAAATTAACAAAGCAAAAAATTGAGGGTTATTGTAAATCTCACGCGATTTACAGTTATATTTTCAATTTTTGATGAAAAGCGGCGCATTGCCGCATTCCCGCATTCCCGCATTGCCGCATTCCCGCATTGCCGCATTCCCGCATTGCCGCATTCCCGCATTCCCGCATTGCCGCATTGCTGCATTCCCGCATTCCCGCCGCATTGCCGCATTGCCGCATTGCTGCATTCCCGCATTCCCGCATTCCCGCCGCATTCCCGCATTGCCGCATTCCCGCATTCCCGCATTGCCGCATTCCCGCATTGCCGCATTCCCGCATTCCCGCATTCCCGCATTGCGGCATTCCCGCATTCCCGCATTGCCGCATTCCCGCATTCCCGCATTCCCGCATTCCCGCATTGCCGCATTGCCGCATTGCCGCATTCCCGCATTCCCGCATTGCCGCATTGCCGCATTCCGGCATTCCCGTATTGCCGCATTCCCGCATTGCCGCATTCCCGCATTCCCGCATTGCCGCATTGCCGCATTCCCGCATTCCCGCATTGCGGCATTCCCGCATTCCCGCATTCCCGCATTGCCGCATTCCCGCATTCCCGCCGCATTCCCGCATTGCCGCATTCCCGCATTCCCGCATTGCCGCATTCCCGCATTCCCGCATTGCGGCATTCCCGCATTCCCGCATTCCCGCATTGCCGCATTGCCGCATTCCCGCATTGCCGCATTGCCGCATTGCCGCATTCCGGCATTCCCGTATTGCCGCATTCCCGCATTGCCGCATTCCCGCATTCCCGCATTCCCGCATTGCCGCATTGCCGCATTCCCGCATTCCCGCATTGCGGCATTCCCGCATTCCCGCATTCCCGCATTGCCGCATTCCCGCATTGCCGCATTGCTGCATTCCCGCATTCCCGCATTCCCGCATTGCCGCATTCCCGCATTGCCGCATTCCCGCATTCCCGCATTCCCGCATTGCCGCATTCCCGCATTGCCGCATTCCCGCATTCCCGCATTGCCGCATTCCCGCATTGCGGCATTCCCGCATTCCCGCATTGCCGCATTCCCGCATTGCCGCATTCCCGCATTGCCGCATTGCCGCATTCCCGCATTCCCGCATTGCCGCATTCCCGCATTCCCGCATTGCCGCATTCCCGCATTGCCGCATTGCCGCATTCCCGCATTCCCGCATTGCCGCATTGCTGCATTCCCGCATTGCCGCATTGCCGCATTCCCGCATTGCCGCATTCCCGCATTCCCGCATTCCCGCATTGCCGCATTGCCGCATTCCCGCATTGCCGCATTCCCGCATTGCGGCATTCCCGCATTCCCGCATTCCCGCATTCCCGCATTGCCGCATTCCCGCATTGCCGCATTCCCGCATTGCCGCATTCCCGCATTCCCGCATTCCCGCATTGCCGCATTCCCGCATTCCCGCATTCCCGCATTCCCGCATTGCGGCATTGCCGCATTCCCGCATTCCCGCATTGCCGCATTCCCGCATTCCCGCATTCCCGCATTCCCGCATTGCCGCATTCCCGCATTGCCGCATTCCCGCATTCCCGCATTGCCGCATTCCCGCATTGCGGCATTCCCGCATTCCCGCATTGCCGCATTCCCGCATTGCCGCATTCCCGCATTCCCGCATTGCCGCATTCCCGCATTGCCGCATTGCCGCATTGCGGCATTCCCGCATTCCCGCATTGCCGCATTGCTGCATTGCTGCATTCCCGCATTCCCGCATTCCCGCATTGCCGCATTCCCGCATTGCCGCATTGCTGCATTCCCGCATTCCCGCATTCCCGCATTGCCGCATTCCCGCATTCCCGCATTCCCGCATTGCCGCATTCCCGCATTGCCGCATTCCCGCATTGCCGCATTGCCGCATTCCCGCATTGCCGCATTGCCGCATTCCCGCATTCCCGCATTGCGGCATTGCGGCATTCCCGCATTCCCGCATTGCCGCGTTGCCGCATTCCCGCATTGCCGCGTTGCCGCATTCCCGCATTCCCGCATTGCCGCATTCCCGCATTGCCGCATTCCCGCATTGCCGCATTGCGGCATTCCTGCATTCCCGCATTGCCGCATTCCCGCATTCCCGCATTCCCGCATTGCCGCATTCCCGCATTGCCGCATTCCCGCATTGCGGCATTCCCGCATTCCCGCATTCCCGCATTGCCGCATTCCCGCATTCCCGCATTGCCGCATTCCCGCATTGCCGCATTCCCGCATTGCCGCATTGCTGCATTCCCGCATTCCCGCATTCCCGCTTTGCCGCATTCCCGCATTGCCGCATTCCCGCATTGCCGCATTCCCGCATTCCCGCATTGCCGCATTCCCGCATTCCCGCATTGCCGCATTCCCGCATTGCCGCATTCCCGCATTGCGGCATTGCCGCATTCCCGCATTGCCGCATTCCCGCATTGCCGCATTCCCGCATTCCCGCATTGCCGCATTCCCGCATTGCGGCATTCCCGCATTCCCGCATTGCCGCATTCCAGCATTGCCGCATTGCCGCATTCCCGCATTCCCGCATTGCCGCATTGCCGCGTTGCCGCATTCCCGCATTGCCGCATTCCCGCATTGCCGCATTCCCGCATTGCCGCATTGCCGCATTCCCGCATTCCCGCATTGCCGCATTCCCGCATTGCCGCGTTGCCGCATTCCCGCATTGCCGCATTCCCGCATTGCCGCATTCTCGCATTGCCGCATTGCCGCATTCCCGCATTCCTGCATTGCCGCATTCCCGCATTCCCGCATTCCCGCATTGCGGCATTCCCGCATTCCCGCATTCCCGCATTGCCGCATTCAGTTCCCAATAACCTGAGGTTATGTCTAAAAGTACCAAATAAGGCCATTTTTAGCATTAAAATTGCTTATAGCTTCAAAACTATAGGCCGTAGCATAAAAGTTGTTGAACATTATTCATAGGAAATTGTCCAAGCTTTCCAATTTTGTAATAAAAAAATATCAATTAGCTACTTTTTTTTGGAGAAAAAGGTGGTTGAAGTTGAAATTTTAATGAAGAAAAAAACAAAATTTTGACTTTGACGACACATAACTCTGGAAGTTGGTGGGTTTAAGCCTTAACTTTTACCGTTTCACATAGGCGGGGGTATTCTGCGTAGATTGGGGCCTTATTCAAGAAAATCTCTCACAGGGTTACAAAAATACAGGGTGATATGTAAACCTCTACCAAAAAATTTCGAACTGATTGATTTGATATTTGACAGTAATTTTAACGGTTTTCTAAAACTATATCAAAAATTCATTTAGACAGATTAATAGCTGTACCAGCATAATGGCGCGATAAAATAGTGGGCGCCACTTATGCGAGGTATTACCCCCTTAGCCACAAGCCCGGAAGAGCATGACCAAGGAGCCAATACCATCATAAGAAATGAACAGAAAATCCGGAACTCCTACGCAGGCCACACGGAGTTATCTAGCTCGCCGGAGGGGTCGTGGGGTGTGTGGCCGGGGCTTACCGCGGTTGGTTCACCACTTACCTGTGCCTGTGCAACTTTGACTTCCGTCTATCGTCCTCCTGTCATCGCCTGAGCCGCATCACCCTGAAAAGGAATGACCCCCTCCCTCAACCATTCCACAAGAAACAAATTTAACGCATGGTCATTTTAATAAATACAATCCTTTAATATACTATCAACCCAAACATTACATGGGAACATTACCAATCACAATCTGATGAGTTGCCCGTGTCAAATATTTACCGTGAACGAATACAATTCAAAAAAACCTACGAATTACGTGCACATGAGTATGAAAGATAACCATAAAGCGCGCAGCATTGGCCAATACTCCTCGCTTTGTACAAACGAGATTACAATCCAAAGAAATCACTTAGAAGAAAACACTTTTCTCGGAACCAATCAAGAACAACATATATCCGACAAGGAGCAACACAAATTCACCAATAATTATCAAGAATATTACAAAGGTAATACTAACTACTATTAAAATTAATATATTATGAATAAATTTTTCTTTGTGTTTTTAAATTAAAGCAATAAAAAGAAAATTTTTGGTAATTTTATTTAGTGTAATTTTTTTTGTTTTTCGTGTGTATTTTTTTCTCGGATCCAGCTGGTGTGGATGCACTATGGTTATGGCTTAATTACCTGAAGCTCTTCATATACTAATGTCTGCAGCTCGATACCTATCCTCTAGTTTCCCGGCAACTTTGCACTATCTAAACCCAATTCAAGCAATTTTAGATAAATTTTCGGTCTGTTGGTCTTCTGATTTTAAGCCTGTATCGTCATACACCGTCTCTCCAATGCCTTCCGCCAGTTCTCTCCACGGTTTTCCCGTTTTTTCTGCCCTTTTGGTGACACATAAACGAAGAGTATTAAAACCACCGGGACTTGCCCCTTAAATAAATAACCAGTTGGTCCAGATTAACGCCAAACCGCACCTTTCTTAGCTAAAAATTTCGTCAAAATAACACCAAAACCTGCATATCCTGCTCCCTCAACTAAGGGCCAAACGAACCAAGTTTTTTTTTTGATATTGCTGGTATCCGCTTCGGTACCTCTCCAAACTCCCTTCCTAATGGTGTGCCTAATCTTGCTTGGATTACCGCCTAGGCTTCACAGCACCGAACTAGTCCTGATTATTGCTGATTTGAAGCGAAAATGTGGTTTTTTTCCTCAAATGGACTGGATAATGAATGTATTGGCCTTCCAGCCAGTAGTATGGATTCAAAAAAAACTGATTTTTTTTATATTTTTAATCCCTCAGAATGTACAAGACTCCAGCCGTCTAAATTCCAACTCCCTTTTTTTTTCCTCCAAAAACAGAACTCCTTTCTATTATTATTTTTTCCCTCGCCTATCCTTTTTTAAAATTTTCCTGATTCCGCAAAGTGATTTTTTCCAAAATTTCCCTTTACAAGGTGATTCCCAAAATAAATTTCCCAACCCAAATAAATGATAATTCCGACCGTTACATAGCTAACTAAAAGACGAACATTTTAAAAAAAACATGAGTACGGAAACTCAAATTTTCGGCCCGTTAGAGTAAATTGAATAGAAAAAATTGTATTTTTTTGAAAAAATGAGACTTTTTGTTAAAAATTTAAAAAAAATGAAAATGAAATTTCAAAATCCGGCTAGAGGGATCGATAGGTAAATTCAAGATGAACATTTAAAAAAAAAATTTTTGTCAATAACTTAAAAATTACGACCTCTAGAGTAATTTGGGTGAAATATCAAAAATATCGCCACTGTGCGTCGTCCTATGACTACTTCCTCGATGTGATCTGCGACCCCAACGCGAACTGTTCCTTTTGGGAGGTGTAGCCTCAGCACATCGATAAACATTGTGATCTACAGGAGAGGCCCCAAGACAGATCCCTGCGGAACTCCTCTTGTTATCCAGTACACCGTCGACGGATACACAATGAAATGACATTCCTTCTTTTCTTTTTGATCAAATACCAAAACTGTATGGGGGCTGTATGGCTAGCCACTCGGCGTAACACTATCCGCCAGCACTCCCTGAAGATCCGTTCCTTGAATTGGAAAACTCGAAACCACAGGTGGTGGTGAAGGATTAGCGACCAGCAATTAGGTATATAGAGCTGTAGTACAATAGACCAAATGAGTAGCCGCAGTACTTTTGGACACTATACCTCACCCATTCCAAATCGCCAAACAAGGATCGCATCCACCTCTACCTAATTTTCTTTTTTTTACGTTGACGCCTTGTAACCCGTCTTAGGGGTAAACGTAAGGCTTGTCGCGTTCTGCTCGAGTACTTCTGAAACCCTCTTTTCTTATATCTCAAAGTAAGCCTACAACGGGGCATTGCATTGAAATCAAAAATGATCTCAATCCTTTATCTCAACTTTCACAGTAGCAGGTTAAATTGAATTCCAAGACTTCTCGATTCAAGAGTGACTAAGAATAAATTCATGGCCAAATAAAAGAAACTCAAGAGCATACATGCCTCAAACGAGTCAAGTTACTTACATTTCTCCGGCGCTTCCACAATTCATCAACATCCAAAACTATTCTGAAAATTTGTAGGGAAACATGCGAGGCAATAAATAGTAACAAGAAGGTATTTTTCGAATATAATTTATATTTGAAGTTAAGTCTTTTATTATTTTTACATGCTACCTTAGTTGCTTACTGTCACAATACAAATACTCTCGGAATATTTTGATAACTTATAAATCTTTGGATGACTCCCAGCGACACCGACCCCTACTGACCCCAGATCACAACCAATTCCCAGTCCGCTGTCCCCTCTCAAGGTTGATCGATATGTGTTAATACTTTTAGTGCTGATCAGGGAGGATCACCGCCTCACGATCATGCTGCGAGTCCTTCCTCTCTGCTCTGCTGCCTTGAGGATGATATGATAGCGGGGTTGTCATGACTTGTCTGCGGCAATCTGTCATTGTCACTAGGATGGCGACCGTAGTGACTGTCCCACATCCTGGGGAAGGATTCGCTTTTTGCTGGAGGGGAGCCTTGCTGGGACCGGGACTGATCACAGTTGCTTGAAGTGGGACTTGTGCTGGATCGATGCGGCTTGTCTGACTGGGGTGATATTTGAGACGGATGATGGTATCCCAGATTGGGCATTCCGGATCCAGGGTGAGGCAAGAACGGACCAAATCCAAGCAAACCGGAGTATTTGCCAGGACCGATGGATGGTGGAATGTGACTTAATCCACCGAAGGGCTGATTCTGCATTGGGTTCATCTCGCCGAACTGTTTAAAGGAAATTTTAAAACCACTTTGTACATCACACCTGCAAATTAATTTACCTTCTGCTGCATCCCATTCAGAAACGGCGGCAAATACGGATAAAATATATCCGGTCGCCGCTTAAGGAACTCAGCATCCTGCGGACCGACTGTCATCGGCCGGTTAAGTGGAAGCTCTAAGGACATTCGACGACCTCGACGCGATGACCCGTTCGTCCACATATGCGTGCCCATATGAACCTGCGACAAGACACAAACAAAATACCTGAAGAATTTCTCAACTTTCACACAATGCAGATTCTCGTGCCTCACCTTCAAGTTGCCTTTGGTTGTGAACGCCTTTTGGCACACCGTACACCGGAACGGCTTGTCCCCAGTATGTGTTCGCATGTGAATTTGCAGTGCAGAGCTTGAGCTGAAGTTCTTCCGGCAAACAGTGCACAGGTGCTTTGTGTTAACAGGTGGGTCCAGGTGAATCTGCTGCAGTGATTCAACACGTAACGGGTGCGATGGCTGCTGGCTGATATCTTTCACCAGAACCTGTGACTGCTGTGCTGCTGCTGCTGCTGTTGTTTGGTTTTCTCCTGGTGTTTCCTTTCGTGGACTTCTTGGTGTGGCCACGGGTGGTGGTGATCGCGGAGCTGGATTCAATTTGATTTGTGCAAAAAAAATGTTCTTTTATTATTTTATTACAAAAGCAAAGACCAGAGCAGGCCGCCACTTACCTATTTGCCTTTTGGGAAGTGGCTGCTCAATGTCGGGCAATGAACGTTTTAGACCAAACTTGATATCGTCTTGGTTATTGGATAGAATGCTCTGGAACGATATCGGAGGAATATTTTGTTCGTTTTCCTGGGACTTGATGTATGTCAACGAATCTTGGAGACTTGGCGATTCTATTTTTGAACTTGCCATGGACTCTTCAGTTGAATGATTGGAATTTTGATTGCCGCCCTCTCGTGGTTTATGTGTGAGTAAATGCTGCTTCATGTTCCCCTGTAAGGGATGTAGTTTTATTAGAGAGGAATTTTTTCGACATATGGTAAGGCGGACTACAAGATCTCTACATTATTAGAAAGAATTAGTAGTTTCAAGAAAGCAAAACAAGGACATGTTTTCATGTTAAAATTAATTTTGGTTTGGTTTGATTTTTCAATTTGAAATATAAGAAGACATGCATGCATGAAGCCGTATAATGCCATACTCCTACAAATTGAATATTGCGTTCCTTAAAGTTAAATTAATTCGATGTAATACCAAGTGACTAAAAGTGGAGCGGCAGAAAACTAATTTGTGATTTCTTATGGGACTCTTGTCTTGCCAGTATCGCTGACGTTATTTGATATCAATCATTTATTGGGAAGTAAGATGAATTCCCTGTTAAGCACATGCACTATTGAACTTTCTTCTTTGACTACTTTTAACATACATAAAAAATGCAAAATTTGCAAGTTTTTAATTTTTTTACGATTTAACCAATTCATTTGAAATTTTATACAGGATGTGGCCTTTCTGTGCTAAAACGGCAAACCAAGAAATTTGATAATAGGAATAGAAGGTCTTTGATGCGTTTACGCTCATATCTAAAGAATGGATGACTCAAGGATACCAAAAAAAGGCCTGTATCTACACCAAAAGGAAAAACACCGCTTGGGAAATTACGGTGAAGGTGGGAAGACAATGTTAAGGCCCATACAGCAGAACTGCTGAATACAAGAACGTCTGGAGGAAGAAGCTGATGGAGGCCAAGGCTCGAATTGGGCTGTAGGGTCATCGAAGAAGAAGAAGATGTATGTGTACTTTCCCCGACAAGCTAGAGATAGTTCCATATTTTGGTAGCGTCCGTAGGCGGTAGACAGGTAGACATTCTGGCTATACAAGAGATGCGAAGGTACGGAAAAGGAATAATGGACAAAAGGAAACACACAATATATTATAGCTGCCACCCTCGAGAACATATTATGGAAACTGGATTTGTAGTTGAAAATAAATGCAAGTGTCTGGTAAAAGAATTCAAAGCTATTACGCCAAGCAGCTGCTATCTACACAAAAGGAAACTTGTTCAACTATATTATGAATAATGCTATTGCCGTTTGAAAGTTTAGATTCACCCGCATTTCCTGCGAGGAGGTGAGTGGGTGAGGGTGAGTTTTGTGTGCAAATGATTCCACCCTCCAAGGTGAGCAGCTTTTGTTCGAAACTTTTTTCACGAAAACCTACCGTTCAGATAATATCGGAGCGTTGCCAGACTTTCACAGTACCCTGTTTAGGTTATGTGGCAGCAGATCAAGAATCACATTCAACGCCTCGTGGTGGTTGTACACACCCTATAACTCCGCGACATTACACTCTATAAACTTGTCCTAGTCTGAATTTTTTTTATATTCTTTTGCAAGAGCGGAGCACTAGAGTTCTTTTGCTAAAGATCTGCTTACTGTCATAGAAAGCTATACTGGCGCTCTTTGTTCTCTCTTAGATGTTGGCAATGCAATTCCGCTTTGGGTCCAAAATAAAGCCAAAGTGCTTAGCTTATGGGAATAGGCTAGGTACACATCAATATTGTAGGTAGACTGAAATCCGGGATTTTTTTCTATATGTAAAAGTAGCAGCGTCGAGAAGAGTCCTCCCTGGAGTGTTCCATGGCACGTCGTCTTTACCACTTGGCTGTTGTCTAAATTGGTGTGGAAGATTCTACTAGTTAGCATGAAGAAGATGCAGTAACAAGTAACAACAACCATTGTGGGGATTTTTATGGATTCAGAGTGATTTTTGAGTGCTGACGCATTGAATGTTGATCAATTTTGTTGTTGCGTCCAGATCGAGCGGTGACGGACGGAGGAGAGCCCCCAAGTTGTGATAGATAAATATGTCTCCCCTGCTTTGAAATTGCTATTGGTGCACTCAAAAATCACTCAGAATACCTCAAAAAAAATTTAGTCTGGAGACACAATTCCCCAAAAAATAAATGGCCCGTAACATGCCTGGGGTGGTCATCGAAATCGAATTCCATAGTTAAATGTAACATGTGAAATAATCTTGTGAATGGTAAGAGGTCCGGAAACTATGCTAGGTAATAGGAAAAGAGGTCGCCTCTACTTTTGATACCAACCATAGTGGCATCACCCTGCACTAGGTGATGGGAAAATGTTTGAAAACCTATAGACTTGGGAACTCAATTCGCAGTATTTCCGTATTTCAAATAAATTGACACGGTAATGTAAGTAGACCAAGTCCACGGTAACAAACTAAATAAAGATATACCGAACATTGTACAAACCAATTAACATCTACAATGAACTCCAGCAAGAGAATGATCTGCCCTACCTCGTCTTGTTTCAGCCTGACCTTGGAGGAAGTGATTCGGGTGTTACAGAGGGATAATCGTCTACAAGTCTCATTAAATACTGACTTAAGCAGACAATTGAAATAATATGAAGGTCTGTACAAGACGATTCAGCCGGTGTCAAAAATACTCGGATTGCATATTTTCTTCCCTATACGATTGTAGATCAGGCTCGGCAGTTTGAATAGTTTCGAGCTAAGATTTAACTGCTCGAAAAAGGTGGGGGTAAACAATTAAAAAGACTGTTAGAAAATATTAAAGGCATACCCATTGCAAGGTTTCTCTGGCTTTCCGATCTTCCATAGTTGGTAATTTAGGGTGACGTTTTTGTTATCAAGCCACCATGTGTGTTTAACTCCTTTCCTGCTGCGAGAAGATCACTTATAAGAACAGAAAAAGTACGGATGATAAAATTGACCCCTGGGGAACACCGGCCGAAATGGTTTAAGGGTTGGATTTAATGCCATCCAATACTACCTTGATTGAAAGGCCAGAAAGGAAAAGCTCAATCCAGTTTCTTGAAACTAAATCTGCACCAATAACTTGGAGTTTAGGGTAGGGTAGACTGGGTACGGTTGTGCCAGGGTACGGTTGTGACAGTCGTCATATTAGCGAAACTATTAAGAATATCGGGGAGGGTGCAAAGAGAGAAAGAGGCATCGTGCCCATGCGAAGGTGTTTCACAGTATTGAGTTAACCATCGCTCGACATAAACGCTAGTAGAGGCCTACATTACTTTTTGACAGTCAAAAGTAAGTATTTTTATTCGATTTCTTTTAATAATTGTTGATGTATGTGTACAGATAGAGTAATGAGTAGATTTCCTCTTAATATGTTAAGCGTTAATGGTTAAATAACAGTGATGAATTTGTACGTAGAGTATTTGTATTTTCATGGCGGTCATTTTTTGTATTTTTGGTGTATTTTTAACCTGTCACTACCGACCCCAACCGCTGTCACAACCGCCCCCCCCCTGGAGTGTGGTCGGTTGTGACATTTATTCATTTTTTTTTAATTTGCCGCCAAAAGTTATCCATTGTACTTAAGGAATAAATTTTAGTATTAATACGTAAAGAAATGTACATTTCACTATACAAAACACATTTCCTTCAGTTTACTGGCATACTTACTAAATGATGAGCGATCAAATGAAAATTGTCACAACCGTACCCAGTCTACCCTACTATACTATATGTAAAGCAACCAGAGCAGACTTACAGATTGCTTGGTAAGATGCTTGGTTTAGCACAAAGGGAGATTGCCAGTAGACCTTTTTCGTCTAAAGCTGTATCGCATATAGAACTTAATTATATTCTAAATATTTCATCAGCTTGTCTAAAAGTTAAAATCTTTTTGATGGGAGTTATCAAGGATACAACCTGACATCGAATCACGATTTGAATTTCCTGATTATAAAGTATATATGAATTTCTCAATTTAATGTCCTCACGAAGAAGGGACTCATTTGCGCTTTCTAGGCGGGTTGTTTAGCTTTGATTGCGCATTCACTTTCCTAATTGAAAACAAGTGGCACAGAAAGCTGCAGAGATCGTTTAGACATTGCGGAAACACAAATCCCAGTCAGTACGTTGGAAGAAGCGAATAAGACCCAATCAATTGGCTTTCCAATAGTGCGAGACAGTTCTGTGTTGGTTGGGAAAGAAGATGGATATGGAAAATTAGCACTGACTAGGCAGCGGCCCAAGTTGCCAAGAAGATGGGTGCGCCGAATTGACTAGAGTCTCCAGAGCTGGGGTAAGTGAGGTTCCAAGAGCTCGGGAAAATTAAGTTATTCATTGAATTTTGCTTAATTTGACTATGAAATCAATAGGCTTTTAAGTTGGAGTTTATAGATTGTGGCAGTAAGGTACTCCACTGAGGGAAAATGGTGTAGATCAAGGCCTTCAGAGCTCGAAATCGGAATAGATGCAAACATCCGTTGAGAGGGCAAGACCAGATTCCCATGGTCGCGCCAAAAAAGTGAGTGATAAGCTACAGAAGAATGGGTTTGGAAAACATGTCCCAAAACAATATCTTTCAAAGTTGCTACAGTTCGGTCCGTTGGATCAACACAAATAAATTTAATTTAATATAATTACTTTCAAGGCACTTTAGACTTCCTCAACAATTACAACACTAGAAGAAGACGTCGCATGTACCACCGCATAAATATATCAACAAAATGTCAAAATGACTTAATAATCATAGAAAACATCGCCCAGAGTAAATATGGCATGGTTTGCGAGGCTGGATGAAAGTGATGATAACAATTAAATTCCCTGAAATTAAATCCTCCCGTCCCCCTCCAAACGCCATAGTCCGCACTCAAGAACAATAGTGACTACAGCTTGATGCAATTATTTTATATTTTCGATCCATGCCCGTGTGTGTTGCTTATAGAATT
Organism: Thereva unica; assembly: GCA_949987705.1. Lineage (NCBI taxonomy): Eukaryota > Metazoa > Arthropoda > Insecta > Diptera > Therevidae > Thereva > Thereva unica. The sequence goes on from OX465285.1 coordinate 75,988,877, forward strand.
GTCTAAGAAATAATTTGGCACAGGTCCAGTGACGAGAGATGATTCCCGGCACCATTACTCAAAGTATTGTGTCTCCTCTAGATTCTGAGTTGTGATTATCTATGTTCATTTAGTGGGAAACTTCAGTATCGCGGCGGGTTTCGAGTGGTTCCTGTAGTAGGAAGCTATAAAACACCTTTAAGGCCATTATCGATGGCAGCTTAGTCACTAAGAGTCACACCAAGTCGGATCGGCCCCAACACCTTTGGCGACTTTATTTCCATAATTATTTTGATTTTTTCGAAATAAATGGCACAAATTATACCAGTCTAAGGCGCACTTTTCACAGATTTACAGATTTACTGTCGTGGATGGATTAAGCTTATAGGATTTCTTGTTTTTGAGCGGTTTTTCTGCTCGTTTTGGCCCCGGTGACTGTTCGCGCTGCTATACCCCGGCATCATAAATAATCATGAATATGCATATGGCGCTCGGATAATGTCTCACTGTCTCGATTGCTGTCGTCCAATATGATTCATTGCGTATTATGTCTCGGGGGAAAGATAGACCAAAGTTGTCTTGCAGACATTTGTCTAAGGCACCTCCTGGCCCCGCGCGGTGACTACTTCTATACACTTAATGGGGAGATACACTTCTATATCGCAGCCCGGTAACTGCAACTGCAGTGATTTTGTTGCACCGCGAAAGATACTGACAGCAATTAATTATGAATACAGCCTCAGGTGGAGCGAGAGAGGTGGGAGACCGTATGCCTTCGGCTCTGGATAATCGGAAAGTGTCATGAGAGTTACTAGTGATAGGAACTGAAACTGTCTTAAGCTATTGGATATGTGGATTTGCATGCAACTTGAGAATTTACTCAAACAAAAATTATTTTATTTTAATTCGTTATATTTTTTTTAGACAAGGCCAAATTGTTTTTGTTAGTTTATTTTTGAATTTTGTTAATTAATCGCCAATTGGAGGAGTTCCGAATTATAAAGGAAAACGTGATTTGTGACTTACTTTTACACCATCGTAATGTTGGGCTGAATGCATGATTTCCTCTTTCTAAAATGGAAATAAATTTTATTATTCAGAATTTTTTTGGTTTTATTTTGTGGTTATAGCAATATGGAAAAGTTATGAAAATCCGCTGCACTCGTTAAAATAAACATATAAGAAAACGCCATTAGTTTCTTTAATTATATAAGGATTGAGTTGGGCTTAATTTACATTTTCAAGTAATCCGCAGTTGCTGTAGCAAAGGAGATATAACAAGTAGCGAAGTGGGCAAAAAAAACACTCTTGGAGTCAGCAAGGCGAAGCGGAGGCAATACAATGTCCCCAAGTCCAAAAAGTGGCAGGTCCTAAACCATCTAGGACTACCAAACTTATCAAACTTTCCTTAGAAAAAAAGCGAGATGAACCTGCACCATGCACAAAGGGCATTCTCCCCACTGTTCAAGATTTTCCTTAAGAAGAATTTTACCTTGCACTTATTGAGGCAAATTACACGGCATAACATTTCTTCCATCAACACTTCCAATAATTCCAATAAACCGGTTTTATTGGTAAGGGGTCGCGGGGAAGTTTGTTACTTGTGCATCCCAAAAAATTCTCGACTGCACAGAGCAACACACTAACAAATCATAATTTCATTCTCGGGGTCTACGAAAATGACTTGCTTAACTGACAGTTTGTACACAGCTACATAGACAATAGAATTGTTACACGAAAAAATGCAGAACAGTCAGTTTATCGTGTAATTAGTATAACACGCACAAACCGGTTTGTTAAGGCAGAAAGTGTTATGCCGTGTAATTTGCCTCATTCAGAGGCTTGGGAAACTGATGGCAAAGTCAAAGGACTTACCACCAAACAAGCTAGTAGTCGTTCGGAGAGATGTGGAAAGCCTCGCGTTTTCCTTTAATTGGCAATTGTCTCACTCATCTCCACATCACTAACTACATTTTTAGAGATTTAGAGGCGCCCTAGATAATAGGTCCTAACACCAGCAGTTATCAGGAAATCGTCCTTGCATCCACTTATTTTCAGGCGAATTCAGCAATAGTCCCACCGCAAGAGGTTCCAGAACTGCTAGAATTCTGTCGTAATCGTACCGACAATTCGGCATCAGTTGTTATGCACTCACCACTCTGTTTGTGGGAGCATTGATGTAAACGAGAGAGGTGAGCGTGAGTGCCTTTTAAAATTTCTTGCCAGGAATAAAGGCTCGATTACATTGAGCGATTTTACAAGTTACTAGCCGGCAAATTTAGAAACCGGCGAGTCAACTAGTGCGATATTGACGATGTTACGCAAAAATTTCCACTCGCCCAGTAGCCAACTGGCTAACGCTAATTCCGCGAATTTGTGGACAATGAAACCAAATAATCACATATTCGCAGCTATTTCACTAGCAACTATGATGACACACGGCTTGTTGACTAGCTAACAAGCCCACGCGCCAGAGAGTAGCGAGTAATGTAGCGCGGCTTTCAACTTTCACGGCAAATTGTTTACAATCTGCTTTGTAGCTATCGAACATGATGAACTGGGCTAGTTTATTAGCAGCTATGAATTCCCCAGGTAGTAGATTGCAAATTCGCTCAATGTAATCGCGCTTTAACATAGAGCTTGCAAATAGATGATGCAAACCAACGTTTGGGACTGCTATGCTGGTAGTGAAGAGTTGCTGGACCTCACCCTCACTAGCTACTCTTTTACTGGATCCAAAACTGGCGTATTCTGGTCGAGGCCTCACCCTCGGATCATCCGCACATAAAGTTCGATATTGCGGGTTTCCCACATATTTGCGCCTCTTCTTTGGTTCCTAAGAATGCCAACTGGTCTTAGTCTCAGAAGACTGTGGCGTCAATAGGGTAAAACAAGTTGGACATAATGGGAGGAAGGCATGTTCCCTCTTACAGCCTACAACAAGAAGCTGAGACGCTCTAAAAAGGACTGCCTGGAGGAAACGTTGTGATATCCTGCAGACTCCAACAGAGGCAACTAGAGTCCAAAACTCTCCTACTCCTCAAACGGAGTAGGCCTTCTTAAATAGGGAAATGGTTCATATATTTCAGAAAGAAACCTTGAAGTACGTCCTCAGCGATCACGCTCCAGGGCCAATATCTTATTTATTGGATGTTGAGCACAGTGCTGATGCTGGTTTTTTCATCAAATAGGACTAACTTAGCTGCGATGTTCACCATATGGGGTTGGACTTTACGTCATATTACTGTAAATTGAAAATGTGTATTAACATTTTCTGTTGGTCAAAGATCTTCATTTATTCGGAGTTTCCTTCTTACTTAGTTTCATCCCATATGCCTGACGTAACGTCAATATTGCATTTATGCACAAGCCAGCGTAACATAATTACATGCAGACTACACTCGTACTGCCTTTCTGCTTTCGGAGAAAATTTTCAACAAGAAATTGGTAGGTACTTATCTTCTACGTGAAACATCCTGCTAGCGTGCATTCTGTTGCCACCGTGCGAGTTGGCGCGTGCCTGATGCATTCTAATTGCGACCGAGTTTTATTTTTACTCGGGGAGGCCACCTTCCACAACCTAGCACCAAAACTGGAACAGTGATAAACAAAGTAATAACGCCGGCAGCTTTCCGCGAATGGAGACTTCGAAAACACATCCTTTGACACTGTAGAAGCAGTCTAAATAAAAAAAGCCTATGTGGCACTTTCAAAACATATAATGCAAAAATTGACTGGTCTGGTTCCTGTTGCAAAGCTTGAGACATCCTAAAACAAGCCATATTTTAGCCATACAAGAGGCTGTTCTGCAAATTAGTGCGATAGGAATAGGACTGTCCACATCTTCTTAGATAGTCAGGCGGCACTAAAAGCTCTGCGCTCCTGCACAAACAGCTCTAGAACTATCTCTGAATGTCGCAGATCTCTTAACGAGATAGCTCAACAGTTCAGGACCCTTTTCGTATGGGTGCCTGGTCATCGGAATATAGAGGGAAACTGTAATTCTGACGAACTCGCTAGAAAAGGTAAAACCGCTACTCCCCTTGCAGGAGAGGAAAAGGTTGGTATGCCTCGGGCCACTTTTAAACTCCGATACAAACAGCACACAATGCAACAAGCGAAAAAGCTTTGGAGGGATCTTAATAAATGCACTTTGGCCAAATTAACCCGGCCCTCTTATGATCTTAGGCGGACCACTTCACTACTGCACCTCGGGAACAAGACCTCTCAGTTATGGTGGAAGTGCTGACCGGACATCTTGAGACCTACAATTTTTGCAGAAGGTGTAAGAATCCGGACGAGAAGGAAAGTGTACTACATCTAATCTGTCACTGCCCAGCCCTAAGCAGAAGGTAGCTAACCACATTTGAGCAAATTCTAAGCACTCTTGAGCAAATCTCGAAGATTGACATCCCTCAACTTAGAAGATTCATTACTTCCTCGAGATGGTTTAGCGAAGAAACCACATTTTAACATCAGGTTTAAAGTGGGATCACTATGGCATCACAATGGGCCTATGCTTTTGGCCTAAGAGTATGAGCTTAATTAAACCAATAGCTCAGCCATATCTAACCTAAGCTAACCCCCCTTGGTGAAGATGTGAGCAGGCTATTCTGGGTTTATCTAAGCTACCGCAAAATGGACCCATATGACTTCAAAGAGAATTACTTCGAAGAGTATACTTTCCTCACTCATGATTTTTGTCACAGGTACAGGTACAAAAAAAATAAAGTGCCAGAATGCAGTTTTTTCGAACTGTATTTAGACGAGGGACCGGTTGCATATACAGTCAGCGAAATTGACTTAAAGTCACTCTTATTGCGGTACTTTGGCAACATGTAGCTGGAACTTAAAGTGACGTACCATTTTTTGAAGCTAACGGCGTCGACTTTATATGTATCAAGTTTCATATTCCTTCAACTTTGTATGGCAGAGCGGTAGTCATTTGAACCGTTACAGTTCAATTTGAAGCATTTTTACTGCGAAATTGAAATAAAGTCAGTAAGTTTGTATGCCAGTAAACAAACTTAAAAATGATTTTGTTAACAAAAATTGGTAAGTTAATTATTTTAGAATGGATTTATGTTGATCAATAAAATGTCAATTTTATCCCAAGCAACCCTCAGCTCTTCTATTAGTTGCTGAAGGCTTGATAATTGTCTGTCGACTAGAACTCCCCAAAGATTTTCAATTAGGTTCATGTATGGGCTTCAGGCTGGCCAGGAAATAGTCGGTGTTTCAGTGTTGCGGAACCATTCTTCGACTATTCTTGACCCATGAACAGCAGCAGAATTTCCAGGATGAGCTCGGAGTCCACAACTTCTTTTCCCAGCAAGACAATGATGCTATTCATAGGGCAAGGCATAGGGCAAACACCGACTATTTCCTGACCAGCCTGAAGCTAGATCTTACTTTACATACAGATTTCAGTAAAATATTTTTTAAATGCCTGTGCTAGCTACAAAAAAATATGCAAATAAAATTCTTTTTGGGTTCATTAAAGGAGCATTTAAAATGTTGGAGTGCAGTCTACGTCGTCCTTGAAAAGACAATAAAAGTCGGATTCACCTGGCGTCTACCTTAGAGTGTATTCGAATAGCATTGCCAAGTCTGAAAACTCTTAAATGTACATAGGTAGGATTACACGGGTTGATGTTTAAGCATGTTAAAAGAATGTCGGATCAAGGAAAAATAAGTGTCCTAAATATGGGGTTTGATGCTATTTTTCGAAAACATACAACGAAATTAGTAGATATGCTCAAAGTGTGGCATATACAATTAGAACATTGGTAAAAAATAATGTTCGTGGTTTCTGCTTAGTGTTTCTGTCGTATACCCATTATCCATCCATCCATTATCTATCAATGGAATCCATTTCTCAAGGATAAACAAATTGGTGTTGCATTTTATTCCTTGAATTATGGAATAGGCATAGTGCAGCGGACATAATCGTTTCTCGTTATTACCCTGCAAATTGTTCTGCTGATTTTAGTTACTTTATGCTTTCACAGAACTAAATCTAAACCACAAAAACCGATCTCCCAGCGTCCATTTTCAGAACATAAATTCTGAGTATTCTTCACGCGTTTATCAACGGAGATTACGCGTGCGAAGAGCTCTCTTCCTAAAATAACAATGAAATGTTTTATTGGTTCACATTTAATAACTCCTGCACCTGGCGCTATGTCAGTGAAAATTCCTCTAAAATGTGATTAAATATCGACTGTTTTGTTTCATAGAGTTTTGTTTGTTGTTCAAAATCATATTCAAAATCCAAACAAAATCATTAAATAAGCCTCCAAACTGACAGCTACAAACCCGACAGGCATTATCCCTTCAAGCCGCAAACATCAACCCAGACAAGAACGAAACAAAACGAGAATCTCTCCGCAGCAGAATTTCGCCATTAATTAAATGTCGGATCGTTTTGTAGAGGAAATTATGAGCGGATTATTAATTGCCGGCTTTCATGTTCATGAACATGAAATCTTCGCAGTCACATGGCAGGCATTGTGCCGTATGGTAGCCGAACATGGCCGCAAATAGTGAGCAGCAGTTCTACGGCATAAATGCGATTATTTTTATTCCCCACATTTTTTTTTTGGTTTCACTTTAATCATGTATGGCAATTCCCGGGGTGCCCGCTCCTCGGATAAAGAGATGTCACATTCGAGGAAGGATTTATGACAGAAGCTAGAAAGCGTCTCTCTATGGCACATATGAATTCCCCGCTGATTGAGCAACTTGTAGTCTATGATGGACGCTATTAGTAAGGCCGTTAATTAAGGCCTGGAGAAATCTTTGCGGCAAGCCAGTAACTGGTGCACGTTGTCAGGAGATGTCACATATGAATTGAACATAATTATATGATGTCATTAGGAAGGACTTATGAGACTGACATATTGCTAGACCGTATACAGTGGGGCCATTGGGAGGATGAGATACTTACCTTGGTCGAGAAGGCCTTGTCACATATCGAGCACTTGAAGGGGCGCTCTTTTGTGTGACTTCGATAGTGGATTTCTAGTGCTGAGTTGCAGGCGAATGTCTTGAAACAGATGTGGCAGGTTGTGTTGCCTCCTCGTAGACCTGGAAAACAGAGAAAAGATTTAATGAGTTATTTGCTGTCGCAAATTTTTGTTGCAAACTAGTTTATGTTTAGATCTTGTTACTTCGTAGGTGTTCGTAATATGAAATGGCTGTGGGGAAGCACCAAGATAGAGATTGCAAATTCAAAAATTCACTATAGAACAGACTTTTCAATAAGTAGAAGTGTCAAACGGTGAATATTCCGGACACTGGACCGTGACGAGATGTACGACCACTATCACAGCTTGATATCGTGGGAGTGAAAACGAACTCTCCTGGATAGTTTTTGCGGTAAGGTCTAGCAGTGGTCTCCAAACCTTTTTGGCGGCGTACCCTAATGAAGAAAATAGTTATAAATTGTACCCTCAGCAAGCCAAATTGCAGATATTAGGCACCTAAAGAAGAAAACCAGCGATTGAAGCACCAACAAGCCCTGCACAGTCAAAAAGTCGGATCATTTTAAAGCGAAACTTTTTAAGCAACATTTTACGGGGAGCAAATCTAGAAAACCATCGTTAACTGGACACGTTTGATGTGAAACACCTATTGGCGGAGGTAAGATCGACTCGTATACCTACCGTGACCGCAAACAGCATGGTGCCAAAACGCTGCCGTAATATTTCAGTTAGGTTAAGAGTTTGTTTAACAGTTTAGTTGAGTTGAGTTAAGTTCAGAAAATTTGAATTAGGTTGAGATGGGATGAGTTAAGTTAAGTTAAGACTTGGGTTAATAGTTGTATTAAGGGTTAAGATTAGTTGAATTGAGTTAAGTTGAGTTAAACGATGAGTTAAAAATTTAGTTGAGTTGATTTTTCGGAGTCAGGTAAAGATTTGACCTAACGGTTGAGTTAAGTTGAGGTAATGGTCGCTGTAAGTAAAAGGCTCCGTTTAAAAATTCGCAACAGTGTTGAATATTTCACATAAAATACTTTGAAAAAAAATTTTGCGTATCCCCTCGAATTTTCTGCGTACCCTTAGGGGTGCGCGTACGCCACTATGGAGACCACTGGTTTAGGGGACACGATAGGTAGACCAAACTTTAGCTAGGAATGTGGGATAGCTTCAGACATGCAAACTGAATAACAACGACTAGAAATCAGGGCTGGCGAAGTAAACGGTTGCGTAGGCATAGAACCTGGGATGCAAGATGAAAAGTAGAAACATACAGAAAGGCTACGACACCCCTGTCTTCAAACCAGAGGCTGGAAATTGATCAAGTTTTTCCACAAAATCATTTAGGCGCATCAGTATCATCTCCACGGAAAAAGCAACAAGAGAAGGATTAAATAAAAGGACCCACTCAGAATTGTATAGTAGCCAAAATACCTATCGAAAAGGCTGATACATAATCTCGCCATAATCAAGAGATCTATAGTGGTAAACCTCACCTCACCTCTTCAGTGGCCAATAGTTATTGATTCGCTGCTCGTCACTCCATGTCCTTATATATAAGGATGCAGCACTGGCCTTTTTTACGAGGGAGTAGTAAGAACCGATAATTGCGTCGTAGACTATGAAATAAGATGTAAGAACTTGAGTATGTCTCATCAAAAGCTTATGATTGCTGCCACGAAGGATGGTTATGATAGCCAGGATGCCCTTCATCACACAGCCAGGTTGTCTAGAGAACTCTCAAGATAAAAGACTCAAGTGCAATTTACATACTGAGTACTGCCAAGAGAGACTCCAGAGTGATGGGCGTGGTTAAAAGAGGTTAAAAGAAAATCTCGATTCAAAACTCAAAATGACCTCTTGGTCACATATTATCGAACCCATGGTCTCCTGCTCATGCTAAGGTTAGTGCCCATTCTTCCAGGAGAAGAACACCTACACACCTAACTCTTATGAATACGTCAAAAACGTGGTGAATATGTCCCCAATCGACGTAGAATGAAAAACAAGCACCCAACAGCGTTTTGAGAATAACAGTTTCAAATAAATTTAAACCTGACGATCGAACAGACCTAAAGAATTTAAAGATGAGCCCCTGTTTAGAGCTCTAGATACCATGCAGTGGCGTAGCGGAGGGGTGGCGCAGATGGGAGGCGGCGGCCAAACTGCATCGAGCTACCAATTCTGTTGGCAATATCAGGCCATAACAATGACTAAAACAAGTCCGAAAACGATATGTTAACCATTGATTGTTGAGAATTTCCACATGAAGCAGATTGTCCTGGCTGAGGGTGTTACATCTGATACGGTGGATGCATCAAAACTTTCCAACTAAACTTTCCTCGTGTTAGCGGGCGTTCTTGTGGTGCAAGATCGTCTTATGAAGAGCTCATACATCACCTTCTTTTTGTATCCACGTTTGTGTAAATTGTTCAAAACACTTGTGGGTAATACCTAGCAAACACATTTTTTTCATGAGATAGAATAGAGCCCGCGACATAAAAGAAGGGAAATGAACGCGCATTGAAATGCTGTTTGTTGGTAAGCGCATCCCCTGAGAACGGGTAACCCGATTTGTCTAAATTTTTTTAGAAGTGCTCGTAATAGTCCCAATATGGTTTTAAGGAAAGAAAAATTTGAAAGTTTCTTGTAAAATTTGCATTTCCACTTTTCGTTTTTCATGTAAAAGGGCCTTAATTATGAAAAAGTTGATGAAAATGCGAAAACGTCTCATTTATCCGGCTTTTTGTTTATAGGTTCATACTAGTAGGACATTATTTTTGAACCGAGACATTTCAAAAAATTTTGGCCTCAGTACAATTTACCATCGTGTAAGGGACAAATGTAATGCTTCATGTGAGCCCGGTTGTTAGAGCGGGGTCTAACTTTTAGTTCAATGAAAGAATCAAAAACCGATAGCTCGGCATATATATATTTAATGTTCTAAATGAATTTATTCTTACCACAGACAGGACGAACCTCATCTTATAAGTTGTAGTTTCCGGCTTGGGATTTCTTGAACTACCGTTGGCATTGGCGTTCGCTAATTTTTCCTTCTTCATACATTGCATTAACATTTCATGCACTTTTGTTACATTGTTGTCGTTATTGAACTCGTTAAAGAATCCTGGATTTGGTCATTTGCAGATTCCATTACTTCGTTTAAAAAACTACCCTTAGAGCTGCATTACACACTTCGAGCATTTCGCTAAGAATAAGAACAAGATAAAAATACCACCTATTTTTATAACAAGTCGGTAAAGGTAATTGAATGTTTCCACGCCCAACTTCAGTTTATGCATTTGGAAAAACCGCATTATTTATGGAATGACCCAAAATCCTGGACAAACAAAATTTAACACACTTTAAAAAGACATGATCGGTGGTTAAAACTATCGCTTTGAAGAAATCTGAAATTCGAGTTGGAGTTCGTATGAATGCAAATACCTTCAGTACATATTTTTTTTGTTAATTAAGATTTCTGTTTTAAATTTTTAGGCTGGAATGGGTGTTTAGAAAAAGAGCTCGGTCGAAAATATATATGCTGGGTCACCAGACTTCCAAACAAGATCATCGGAGAATTTCAAGAAGTCGCCCTTAACGTTTCTGCCCTTGTTTTAACATCAATTAACAAAACTTTATTATATGAAATACAACTCTATTCGTGACTTTGACTGGAAACGTTCTATAGGTTGTTGTAAGAAATCAAAGTTTTATTTGTACTATTGAAATGTATTTTCTCCCTAATCCCATTTGTACCTAGTTGTAATATAATACAAATAAAGGTACCGTAAAATTACTGTAGCTAAATTCAATCAATAAAATACCCATTCTTGGTATCATAACAACTACTGCACATGTGCAATGGCTCTAACTCTCCCAGAAAACCCATATCGCATTACGACAGTATTCCTGCCTCTAAACTCCCCATTTGCATTGATTCCACAAAACCATTTTCCGAATTTATATAAATTTCAGAAAACTGAGAGCGCATATTTCCAAATCCCCATGGAAAGTCGTTTCCCGCCTCTACGTCCAAAAACAACAAGGAAAAAAGTCCCCAATGAAATTACGATCATCCGAAGACAAAGAAATGCAAAACGAACAACAATAAACAACGACACGAAAAAAGGAGGAAAATTCTGTCCCATGAGACGAGGCGATATAAATTCATCGAAGAATTTGTTTCGCGCGATCAAAACTTATTTTCGTTTAGCATAAATGGCTCTGAGCATAGCCGCAGATCGATCTTAGTCAGTTGCCGCATGCATAAATATCGATCGCTCAATATGCATGCGCGGCCGGATCGATCGGGGCAATTTAGCGGCCGCACGGTTACCGTAAGCGCGCGGCCCGCCGAAAACGGAGCGCCGAACCGCACCGCAAATATCGGATCGGAATGAAATTTATATAAGTATCTAGATAAGCGCGAAAAATAGAAGGATAAGAGGCGATGATAAAAGATCATGAGGAATGGGGAATATATTGTCGACGGCGCGGCTCCAATAGGGCCCCAACCGAAATAGATTTTGAATGGTGCGCGCGCGGCGGTGCATCGGGCGCGCAGCGACTGCAGCGCGGTCATCGGTGGCTAAAGCATTTTAGTGTCAATTTATATTGGCCGTGCTTGAATGGCTCGAACGGTTCGAAATAGCGCACCGATGATGCGAAATTGAATGATGGATTGCGATTCGGAGTGGCTCGACACCGGTTGGCTAAAGTGGCTGCAATTACGCGTTTGATGGACTCTTGATATAATGTGAGTCATCGCGCAAACGTCTTATTTTGGGTGCGTCTCCGCTTAATTATTTAAAAAAAAAAATTCCTAAGGTAATTTATAGATCGGCGGCTAAATTAAGAACAAATGCGCTTTTAGCAAATTTTTGTGTGTTTCTTTTCTTTGTGATTTTTTTTTCGTCTTTTTTCACGTTGTTTTCCCTCTGATTGTGAGCGAGGAAAATTAAGATTTGAATGAAACTTAAAATAACACTTTAGAGTAGAATGATAAACGATTGAACTTAAGGAGAGACAAATACGAAACATTGTAATAGGAGAAGATCGTTTTTTACAAACATCGACAAGTTCGGTCTAAAAGGGTCCAGGGTGCTCCCCAATTAGCGATCATTATAATATATCAGTCTCAGGCATAGTTACAATCATTAGAAGGACTTGAAATATGGCCACGTTTTAGGCAAATCGTTTAACATTCTCATTTACACATTCATCAAGTTGAAGCCATGTAAGATACTACTGCCTTTTACTGCTTCTACGTCTACATTCTTCATAGGCTTCCCCTCATTGGAATTGGAATCCTATCACGACCCGGCCCTTGCAGGATAAAAAATATTTTTGTTTTAATATTTATTATGTAAAACTTCATGACCTATCGATTAGCTAAGCTTATTATATCAAAAAGAACTTACAATATGGGATGGACAAGAAGTTGGTCAGCAGTTATAAAGAGATCAGTGAAAACACTTGTGATTGGTGCATCCACTTGAACTTACCCTTTATCCTTATTCATATTCGACGTACTAACACTTTCTTAATGGAAAAATCTTTCTTCAGGACTACCGAGGTGTGCAGGTGTCTGAAAGAGGTGTACAATATACCCGAAATAAAATAAATGCGTCATTAGGACCTCTTCCCTTCCAAATTGGTGGTAGTTTACAGCTTTGTGTTTGACAATCACAAGTGTTTGACACCGTCGATTCTGCCGGCGAACAATTCCCTGTCAGCATTTGGAGTCGGCTCAAGAATACACCACTTGCAGATCAGAGCCAGTCCAATCCAATGTTGGATATATTTCGGCATCATAAGATCGTGTAGAAGCCTTTCATCAGTCTGGTAGTAGTTAGTGTTGATGTCAGATTCCTGCCTGGCCAAGGCGGACGACTTTTCATTGGTCTAGAAGCCCTGACTGATGGGGATCCACAACCTGAGAGTACCTGGGTCACCAAGGACACGTTCGCATTTCCAAAGGAATTTGAACTTGGTCCTAGGGAACTTTATCATTCTAGTCAGATAGGATAAAGATCTACTTTTTTTTGGAACGAAGTTCCTTAACGCGGCTTGCGGGAGAGTGAGAGTGAGTTGGGAGAAATCGTCAAGTAATAAAATGCGGTATTCTGTGTATGTATGCGTGCGAGTATCGAACGCAGTAGGCAATTTACGAATTTACGAAATCATAATGCAGTGTTTTTTTTTTTGTAGAAATTGGAACCAATTTGCACCGATAGCTATAGGAAGACATGGTGATTATCGAGGATAGATGTTTATGCTTTCTTATCAAAATGAATGGAATCTCCCTCTCTGTCTCTTTTTAAACGCTTTATATTAGCTTCACCTGTATCTTTTATCTTATGTGTAAACAAATCTAGCAACTTGACACGAGTGTCAAATGAAAAGGTTTCATAAGCAGAATAAAATAGGCTATGTCGTTAGATCCATGGCGGCCACCTCAAGAGGACGGGTTACCATTTTCTTCAGAACCCTTCGACATGGGTATCAAATGAAAGGGTATGATAAGTAGAATGCAATAAGCAATGTAGTATCCTCAATATATCGTTAGAACCATGGCGTCCATCTCAAGAGGATGGATTATCATTTTCACCCCCGTCGACATGGGTATCAAATGAAAGGGTATGTTAAGTAGAACACCATAAGCAATATAGCATACTCAATATATCGTTAGGTCCATGGCGGCCATCTCAAGAGCTTGGATTCCGTTTTCTTGACAACCCCCTCAACATCTTTATCAAATGAACGGGTATCATAAGTAGAATGCAATAGGCTATATCGTTAGATACATTGCGGCCATCTCAAGGGGGCGGATTACCATTTTCTTCACAACCAGAGGCTTAGGGAAGGCCCCTTTGTACTGTCGACCATCAAGAGAGAGAAGTGAAGGAAGGAACTTTCCACAACCTAGCCGCGGTATTTTATTCCATCTACTACCAACCATTTCGCGACTCGCTGGAGATTTGAATCTCATCAACCAACCGATGACATGCGCTTGGTGGAGCGGGGAAGGCTATGACAGGAGGAATCGGGAATGCAAAGAGGATGCAAGCCAATATAGCGTTCTCCTCTGCGTGAAAGACAGTAGACAAAGCTGAGCTCTCTATTAAACCAGAGCCTTTCGCCTCATGCAAACCCATACCAACATCTGTCTAGGAACCAGCTGTGTACCATACGCCCACGCTGTGATATTCTAAGGAAAACTGAGGATTGACTTTCTTGTATGTTCAAAAAAAGAGGCCTACACATTTCAGCTTGTGAGATCTCTTTCATAACCATTGTTGTGGGGTGCTACACGGGGACTCAAGAAGTACGAAAAAACCGGTTTTACAGGTAAGAAACGAGTGAAGAGAAGGGAAAGAAGGCGCGCTTGACGAATCTTTAACGAAAGAATTTTAATCCAGAAATTCCCTAGGTGAAAACTAACACAAATGCACAATTCTTTCTCTTCTCTTTCTGACAAATGAAAATAAAGAAACGCCGCTTACTACACACACAGTCAAGGCTTTCATATATAAGGAATTATCTAAGCTGAAGACAGCCTCGTGTAGCATTAAATAACGAGACTCAAATCAGAGTTCGGCCGACTTCTTGAGTCTCCGTGTAGCACCCCCCGTTGAGACGGTCTTTCGATTTGTCACCGGATACGATCGTACATTTTTTTTTCTGGGTGAGATACTAGTTTCAAAGTTACTGCGGCCATTCCTTTGGCCTATTGTAGGTACTACAACCTTATACCTCATATTTTTAGGCTAGACCGCTTGTGCATGCTCAGCAATCTGCCTGGTGACTTGTTCGTAAGTTCGTACGCGTTCAATTAATGTCGGGCCAGAATTCGTGTGATATAGGAAATCTACGGCCTTTATCCGTATTTGACGCACCTTCCTTGGCGATTTAGCCACTTTTATTTTTGCAGTCACATCCATGTTACCTATAGAGGTTTGGAAAAGCGGAGAGCCCAACCGACGAATCTGCCTGCCCTTCACGTTAATTTTCACTGATCAAAGTTAGCTAAGACCAGGTTCTCGATGTTTGGTACTACTTTGCTCGAATTTACTAGTCTAAGTGAATAATCTCTGGGTAGGTGGTTGAGGTTATTCAAGTGGTTGGTCTACATTATGTACAAACAGGGGCTGTTAAGAGTATAGCAGGTCTAAATGGGTCCCAATGTCCCATTAAAAAAATAGAAAGATCTTCGATTAGCGAAAACTACTTTAGAGAACTTGTTGTTAACACATCTGAAAGAGTGAGTTCGGTGGTGTGTTTTTTATCTCAGGTACGGTGTTGATTCAACGTAGACTTGGTACTTTTTAATCAGTCTTAAATCTAGTATTTACTATCTTGTATCAATTAAAAAATATGTTAAAAGTAAAAACAAATAATTACTACTCACCAATAAGTCCCAATGGATTAAAAGGCCCCGACGGCAAAACCGACTGCGCCAGCGACGCCAATGCATTCGATGAATTCACCGATCCTTTACTCAAAAGCGGGAAATTTGAAAACACATTCGACTGTGACTCAGCAGACTTCTGACTCGCACTAGATTTTGGCGTTAAGTCCAAAGCACCATCAGGCGACACCGTAATACTAGAATCTACCCTTTCATCAGCACAATGCCTCCCCTCTCCTTTATTGTCACTTAAATTATCATAATTTTTTAGGTTATCTTCACTACCAACATCATAATCTTCATCATCCTCATCACAATCCATAAACTCATCATAATCACCCTGTGACGATTCCGATCTTTGGCCAGAAAATTCGGACATTGTTGCGTCTTGATTCTCTGATGTATAATCGGTCATGTTCGGTGAAGAAATGCGTTCTTCGTTAGTTTCAAAACCATTGGTTTGACTAGAATTCTCCAGGCCGCCTTCTGTTGTGTGAGTTCGTATATGCTGTTGTAGAACAGTTGAATTGGAGAACTTTTGATGACAAACTGGGCACTTGAATTGACTTCGTATTGGCGGTCTGATTTTGTGGATGCTCATATGCGCCTTGAGATTACCTTTTGTGGCAAATGCTCTTCCGCAGATTTTACATCGAAACGGCCGTTCGCCGGTGTGCGTACGAAGATGCATTTGAAGAGCACTTCGGCATGACATGACTCTCTGGCAGAATACACATTGATTTGGATCGCTTAGTTTGCTCTCGATATTGTCGACTAATTGTTGAAGTTTTGACGTTTCTGACGTTTTGTCGATTTCTATTAGATTCTCCCAGGAATTGTCGTTGGTGCTTAAGTGCGGAAGAACAGTGGCCATGATTGATGCTGAATCAGACGGAAAATCTGATACGCTTGAGTTTCTACTAACAGACGATCTATGGGAGGCTTTCGACAAATTTTCAGGCTGTTCTTGATCACTTTCTTCGCTACATATAGAATAATCTTCAAAATTTTGTAGTGGTTTTGCGTAGTCTTCTTTTTTGTTTGGTTGTTTCGGAAGTTCTTCTTCGTGAATTCGATTCGTTTGAGGCGTTTTTGATTCAGTTTTTGTTGCAAGATCGTCTTGCTTCTTTGAAGATTTACTAAGATCCGCAGGCTCTTCCTGTTCTTCATCCTGTTGTTGTAGGGGAATTGTTGAAAAGGAATTTGATGGATTAATCGATTGTGATTTCATGATATCGATTGGAGATCTAAAAGGAAACGGAGCTACTGGAGGGAATGGTAGTGACAGAGGGATATTTGTGTTTGAAGCATTTGGAGGAGTAGCAGGTGCGATATGGTTTGGTGAAAGAGGCCCCAATAAAGGAGGATGGAATTTAGTCATATGCTCCGGAAGAGAATTTGGACCCATCGGAACTATAGGGTATCTCTGCGTGTGCCTTTGATAGTGGACTTTTAAGTTACCTTTTGTTGTAAAACTACTTGCACAAACATTGCACTTGAATGGTCGTTCACCTGTATGTGATCTGATATGAATTTGAAGAGCTGAATCTGATCCGAATACTTTTCCACAGTACCGGCATCGATGCTTAAAAAACGGCTCATTCCTTCCTTTTCCATCGAGGGATCTGTCTCGGTTATAGGCTAAATCATCAGCTAGGTTATTCGCTAAAAGACTTTGTGAAGCTGAGTCTAAGACTTCTTGTGTTCGCCGTTGCAGCATTTCTAGGGAGTTTGGTTCATCCGGTGGTGGGAAGGGGTCATTGTGGGTTATAATACTAGAAGCTAAAGAAGAATTGATATTGCACAATGGAGCTTGAAGTGATAGCTCTAAAGGTTTTGATTCTGTAGCTTGTAGTCTTTGGCTCACGTCTTCTGTAACTGGTTTTGTAGCAGTTTCTTCTTCCTCTTTCTTTTTGTCCTCATCAACCGATTCAACTTTCCTGAAATCTTCTTCTTTACTACACTCATTACTATCTTCAATCTTATCTTCTTCCACATTCTCTTTCACAACACAACCATCATCATCCTTCTCTTCACTTTTATCTTCACTAATACTATCATTTTTCGCAGATCTATTCACCGACAATTGTGACTGCAACTGACGAATCAATTGAATCTGAAGCAATTGCTGATGATGAAGATTAAACAGTGTCGACTGCACCACAGCTAAATCTTTAATAGCATCATCATAATTATGATTATTCGCCATTGCTGTAGCGGCAAATTGTGCTACAGCAACCTTAGTATTTTGTAGTGCTTCCAGCGTAACATGACTGGATGTAAATGGAAGCGCTGTCGCTTTTGATAGATCCAAAACTTTACTCTCATCTTCGCGGCGATTCTCTTCGGCGGTGCCGCTGTTATTATTTTTATCTGCTGCTGCCGCTGTATCTTCACATTTTAAGTAAGAATTTTTTATTTCTATTTCTTTTGATAAGTTTTTATCTTCAATTTCTTTTTCAATTTCGTCATAATTGAAATGTGTTTCACTTTTTTCCCGCTCTTCGGAGCACATTGTTTCGGTTTCGGATAGTAATTCGCTGCTGTTGTCACCTGTGGAATTTAAAGGAAAATATAGATGTATGAGTTAAGTTTTCAAAAGTTTTTGAGTATATAGAAAAATTATCTTTGAAGGAAAGGTACATATATTTGTAATTTTTGTGATTGCATTGGAAATAACTAAATTGTTTTAGTAATTATATTTATTCCCTAGCCTAGTCCCCTTGGATTATGATTTTACACAAAATATCTCGTACCGTAATAATTCAAAACGACAATTGCACATCTTTTGCAAATATTACAAGCACAAGTAGCCGTACAATTCATCGTTAATACTAGGGAGTGATGCTAGATAGCAAAATCCATAAGGACAATCTTTGTAAACCGCAAAGACTGTGGATGAAAATGTGTTCCATGACCAAAACCTCATAGTACCATAATAGCTTCACAACCAAATTAACCAGGAT
The DNA here is from genome assembly GCA_949987705.1 of Thereva unica. Lineage (NCBI taxonomy): Eukaryota > Metazoa > Arthropoda > Insecta > Diptera > Therevidae > Thereva > Thereva unica. The sequence continues at coordinate 76,007,215 of OX465285.1, forward strand.
TCAAACAATATCCTGCCGTACCAACCACACTACAGCGTTGTTATCTTTCTTTAATTAGGTACTAATCCATCTTGTAGTAAATAAACCCGTCATAAGCTACACTAAGGCTGAGATCGAATGCCCATCTGGGAGATAATCTTCAGGAGGATCATTTTGAATTTATTGAAGCCATAAAGGACATTACCAAAACGAAGATTTCAATAAAATTGCATGCTTATAAAAATCTCAAATTTTAATCCTCTTATATACACTGTGAAACCGTGTTTAGACACTTCGAAGTACAGCAAGAACGTTGTATCTAGGGCACATTGTGATAAACTTACAGGTAGGTACGAATCTACACTGCGAGTCAGACAGGCAAGTAAGGGAGAGCAAGGCGAATTGCGGAGGTCCCCAAGGCTCCATCCTAGGATCCCTTCTATGAATCACCTTGTACGTTGAAGTACTGACGCTAAAAGTAACCCTTCGAATCTTCGATCAACAAGTTTGCTTCCGAACATCTGCAAGGTATTTGAAATAGTGGTTAATAGATTGTTACGTGCTAAATTATGGCCACGAAAATGCCGGCAACTCAACGGTCGGGGTGGGCTCACGTGTGCTACTCGTAGGGGCGCCACGTGGTTATTGTGGTCCACGAACCGGACAGACTTAAAAAAAACAACAACAATAAAATAAAAGGAAAACGCAGTTTTGACACGATAAAATAATTTCTTTATTAACCGTAAAGGAAAAAATTACCCTTTGACAGATATGCTTATTAAATAAATATGGAACCAATAATAATAAAAAAAATTAATAATTATCAAAAATTCTAAAAGAAATTCATAGGAGCAACACTAGTACTTAACTTTTACGCCGGACTCCTCCGATGACCCTTTCCTTTGTTCGCCTCCTGTGTGCTCGTTGAACCTTTAACTTTCTCTACTTTTTCACTCTTCACCTTTCACTTCTACAAGTTTCTAAACTGCCGAACCGCTCCAGGGGCCCGGTTTTTATTGGGAAATGCCCCCTATTTTCTATTTTCCAGCGCACATTCCAATCGAGTCCAGTACACTGGAATCGGTTACAAAATATTATTAATAATTTTTGTTTTCTTTACCAAAAAGTGCGCTGGGACTCGGCATTCCTTTTTCTACCTCCGGAAAATTTCTCAAGGCTCGGGCGCGCCTGTAACATGAAATTAAAAATGGGCCTTGACAGTCTTCGGCCACATTTTTGGAAATTCCGGGGTAGATCCTTAATTTAAAATTATTATTCGTTGGAGCACGCCCTGTGTGCTGGTCAGGCTATTTCGAAAATTTAATTTGTGCGGAGTGTGAAGTTCTGGTAGGAAATCTCAATCACAGGGGAAGAGGTTAGGATCATCGAAGGAGCCGTGCGGCGTATTACAATTAGTCTTCCAATCTGTGGTAAGTCCTTAATCCTAGTTACTATTTATAATTATAAATTTATTGTGTATTAATCTGTCCTTTGGGTTAAATTTTTAGGAGCAGCCGTCGTGATGGGGTTGATACGAAACCGTTTGCTGTAGCCTCGGTCAGTTCCGTTAGCAGCGGAGCTTTAATCCGATTTTTTTTAAAAACGAAAGCCTCTCGGACGCCCGTGATCTTCACCTGCAATAAAGTAGGGTCAGCAGTTTCATTTTCTAAGGACACACAGACGGCACGAACAGATAAGTTGTCCCTACTTTTCTTAACTTTCATATCTAATTTTTGTTTTATTTTTAGGTCATAACAAGATCATTATCCTAATGGTTTGAGGACAAGAAAATAATTCCTGGACACTATTCATGCCGAATCGAAACTGGTATCAGACATACGGTGGAAGTTTATGAAAGGACAGTGTACAGGAGCATGTCTTTGCTTGAGAAGGCGTTCGATACAGTATGGATCGAAGGTCTTCCCTATAAACTAGTCACTTACAGCATGAACGGGTATAAATGATTTACAATTTGATTTCAAAAAAGAAGTTCTTCGTTAAAAGTGGGAGCTTAACTTCAAGTAAGACCTTTGACATTAAATATGGTGCGGTAAATTCGCCCCTCTTGTTTAATATCTACACGAGTAATCTTATACGTTCACTCCGCTGTGGTCTAACGTATGTGGATGACCTGATTATGAATAGGAGAAATCCAAACGCTCCTGCAACGTGATTTCGAAGCAATTGAACGTTATAGTAATGATTGGAAGTTGAAGATCAACTTTAGCAAATGCGAGTCGATTCTTTTGCGGATTACTCTAAACAAAGCTTCGTGCGATGGGAAGAGAAAATGGAAAAATTTCCAAATTTCGAACAATGCTGGATAAGCATTGGTAAACAAATCAGTAGTGAAATACCTTGGGCTTTGGATGGACCAACACTCACTATATTTCAATAGGAATATAGGTGTCGCTCTTGCCAAAGTAAACAAGGCGTTCCACAAGACAAAAGGCTTTTTTATAGCAGACACCTCGGCCAACAAGTCAAAGTGATTTGCTAGCATCCTTTGGTCAGAGCGATTTTTAATTTTGGCGTCGGAGAGTAAGAGCAAAGATTACCCACAAAGATACGACACTCTCAAAATTTCCCTTAAGCTCCCTTGCGAGTGAATATATCAATCGACAAGGTGCAAGCGAGACAAAATTCAATTTAAAAACAAAAAAAAAATCGAAGAAAGAAAGGGTAAATAAAGAAATGTTATTTCACGAAGTGCGAAAGAGACGCACTGATTTCTCTTCTCCGCAATTTTTTGTGCCGTCTGGACTTTTATTTTGCTTGTGTGAATTCATGTACCATCTTCTTGTACTTCCAGCTCTGCATGTGTTTGTGTAGTTTGCCGTTGCTCCGCCATCTCGCCATTCCGGAGCGTGTATATGAATAGACAGAAGATCATAGATTTTTACTTTCCTTTTTCTTCGCACAGAAAGGATTACAGTGTCGTATCTTTCTGAGTTATCTTTGGTAAGAGCTTGTACAACCCGAAACATGCAAGAGGAGCCTAAAGCAATGTGACGAATTCCAGTACGATAGCTGAGGTTAGGCAATAGGACAGTCTACCATCTGAGTGAGAAGTTCCGACTGCATCTTCTGTTTTAGGCATGGCCATTACAGTTAAAAGCAGAATATAACAGGGCAATCAAAGTTTTTATTCACTGCGTATAGTACTTCAATAAAGATTATTATACAGGAAAACTAAATTTGAACTATACAAATCTCTTATAAGGCCTGAGGCTTGTTGTCAGAGGCAGCGCTTCTATAGGTGCGAACGGTGCACTTGCACCGGGCGCAATTTGTTGGGGGCGCAATTTCAGAAATTAAGAATTTAAAAAAATATAAAAGTTGGAAAAAAATGGAAATTATTCTCACGCGTGCAAGAAATTACCCAATATCTTTTCTTGTACTTTGCCATCCGAGGTTTAAAAATATATCTACCCCATCGTCCTCTCATACTCTCTTCTCAGATTGGATGCTGGGTTGGATGGATGTTCGATTGTGAAACTTCCTATGGAATCCTTTTTATGTTGTTATTGGACCATTAAACGTAAACGGTATGTGGAAAATCAGATACAATGACGAACTCTACCAAATCTACCTACAAATAAATAGATATCGTCAACTAAATCAAAATAAATAGACTACGACGGGCAGGACGCGAATGCAGGAAAAGAGAGCAGTGAAGAAAATATATAAGGGAATCACAATCGGTGACAGCAGGATGGCCGAGGAAAAGATTCCGAAGATGCAGACGCTGAACACCTGTTAGGCGTACGGAATTGGAGGACTCTAGCCAGTGAGTGGGAAGGTTGGAGGAGAAAACTGAATGATCATTTTTGTACATCACTATTCTTAACTATTAACGAGAAACCAACTATTCCTTAAAAATTTGGGAACGTTAGGGTCAAAATGCATTTATTTGAAGTATCACCAAATTACCTATGTATTATATTAAAACCTCGAACGTTAAACTATTTAAAATAAATGAAAATCTTTAAAATTAAACACATTACATCTCCAACTATTATATTCCATTTCTAGTGACAACTGTCAATTTCTAGTGACAACTGTCAAGTTTACATCTTGTGAAAAAAGTGCAAATTTAAAATCAAAAAATTTATATTAATACGCGCTTAAGAAACGTGTAATAGCTTTCCACTGTTTCTACAGAGTGCAATTCATCGCTGAATATTGAAGTTTTCTTCGAATTATACCTAAAAAGGCAAAGGAAAGTATAAATCATTTTTACATATTTCTTTTCTGCCTGTCGTCGAGACAACTGTCAATTGACAGCTCAGCTCTCCAGTCTAGACAACAACCCGTTTCGATTGGACTTCGCCTAAAAGTATGCTTCCGAAATAATGAGTATACAGAGAACACCGCCATGGGGTAACTCTTCCCAAACAAAAAATGTTAACCTGTTTATCCCAAGTGCTACTACCTCAACATTAACTACAACAACAACAACCTCTACAACTGCTTCGACTGCAAGTACAACGGCTAACCTAGCAATAAAAAGCCCTAAACCAGTAACCACACCGGTAGAAACTGCAACAACTAACCTGAGTGTAATGCAAACCAAAAGATCTAGAACATCTCCCGAATCACATAAGCTAAACAAAAATAAAAAAATGAAAAATTTAAATACTTTGAGAAACTATTGGCTTAATCAACCACCTGGAACATCTCAAAATCGATTTGATATCCTATCAACGGATGAAGCAAGTGAAGAACCGGATAATTCACCAGCAAGAAGCAACAGAAAAGAAGCAAAACCCATTGTACCTAAACCCCCACCAATATATGTCCAAGGCGTCAAATATATACACGTATTAATAAATGCTCTAAATACGGCTACAGAAAAAGACGCGTATGTACTAAAAGTTCTAGCGAACGACGAAATAAAAATACAACCATCAGACTCAATCACCTACACAAAAATAATAAAAGTACTCCAACTTAAACAAACACAGTATTACACTTTCAAGCCTAAAGAGCAACGTGGCTTCCGAGTAGTGCTTCGAAATATGCATTATTCAACCGACCAGAACGAAATCAAAAAAGAACTTGGTGAACATGGTCATAAGGTAATCAATATCCACAACATACTACAGGCCCGAACGAAAAAACCTCTCCCACTCTTCAGCATAGAAATCGAGACTAACAAAAACAATAAAGAAATATATAACATAACCAACTTATTGCATTGCAGAATATCTTTTGAACCACCTCGACAAAATAGGAACATACCTCAGTGCTTAAACTGCCAAAAATATGGGCACACTAGAAACTTTTGTACACTAAATCCAATCTGCGTAAAGTGTGCAGGAAAGCACAAAACTGTCGAGTGTACTCAAGACCCAAAGAGCTGCAACATCAAATGTGCACTATGCGGCGAATCACACACAGCTAGCTATAAAGGCTGTGAAATATACAAAGCCCTAAAAGTTCAAAGATTTCCTGCCCTACGAAAAAAAGTACCTGATCAACAAAAACCTGAAACCACTGATGCGCCAATTCCTCGCCCGATCATGACGAATACTCCAGTAACATTTGCAGATGTCGTAAAAAGTAACACTGGACAAGGCGAAAGCCAAAAAAACGTGATCAATCCTGAAGACGACTTATCCGAACTAAAGAACATGATGAAGCAGCTTATAACACAAATCTCTAATATGATGAACATCCTAACTCTGCTTATTACTAAAATAAATGGATAATAATACAAATTTAAAAATAGTCGTCTGGAATGCAAACGGACTATCCCAGCATGCCTTAGAAGTTAAAAAATTTATAACTGACCATTCTATTGACATTCTGCTAATATCTGAAACCCATTTTACCAATAAAAGCTATATCAAGATTTCTAACTACAATGTTTTTCACACAAACCATCCTAGTGGACGTGCTCACGGTGGTACAGCAATCATAATTCGACAAGACATCAGCTGCAATGTGCTAGAAGAATACACGAAGGACTATTTCCAAGCTACTATAGTCCAAATCGATGACACATACGGACCGCTCATAGTATCTGCACTATACTGCCCACCCAAATTCAATGTAAGTGTATTACAGTTCACGGAATACCTCCATACACTGGGCCCGCGCTTTATTGCAGGAGGTGACTTCAATGCAAAGCACACTGACTGGGGCTCAAGGCTTACTAATAAAAGAGGAAAAAATCTAATGGATGCTATAAGGCAAAACAAGTGTACCTTTATAAGCACTGGAGAGCCCACTTATTGGCCTACTGACACCAACAAAAAACCAGATCTAATTGACTTCTGTGTTCTTAAAAACTTTAACCTAAGTCAAATTACCATGAAATCATGCTTTGAACTATCCTCCGACCATTCCCCTATAATACTGGAATACATCACTAATGTGAAATTACTACGGCCAACGCATTTCCTTACTAACCATAAAACTAACTGGAACTTTTTTGCTAAAATAATAGACAAAAACTTGGAAACTAGAATTCCCCTCAAGTCCCACGAGGATATCGAAAGCAGCATAGTATACTTTAGCGACTCAATTCAATCCGCAGCATTACAAACAACGCCTCCAATCAAACATAACCACTTAGACACTTATACACCAAAATCAATCAAACAAAAAATCAAAGAAAAAAGAAAACTTAGGAAAATATGGCAATGCACCAGATCACCAGTAGATAAAGCTAATTATAACAAATCAACTAGAGAACTAAAGGAACTCCTAAGACTACATAACAACCAACATACTACCAAGTTTCTGACAAATCTTTCGGCAACGCAAGCAACAAACTACTCACTTTGGAAACTAAACAAGAGGCTCAAAAAAGGAATACAGCATCAAACACCTTTAACGAAAACCGACGGTACGAGGTCCAGAACAAATCTAGACAAAGCGAAAACGCTAGCAGACTATTTTGAAACAACTTTTACTAATCCCTTCAATAACCGAAATAACTCATTCCTAAACATAAATAATACGTCTCCAAAGAAAATAATAAAGAAAATCGGAATAAATGAAATAAAATGTTATATAAAGAACAGATTAAAACCTAGAAAATCTCCTGGATATGATCTGATAACAGGACAAATACTAAAGCAGTTGCCAGAAAAAGCCTTAGTCTATCTTAGGAATGCCTTTAACGCCATACTACGTTTAAATTATTATCCAAAAGTTTGGAAGGTTTCTAAGGTAATCGCTGTCCAGAAACCAGGCAAAGATGCATCTAAACCATCATCGTATAGGCCAATAAGTCTTCTACCGATCATCTCTAAATTATTCGAGAAACTCCTGCTTGATCGTATTGACGTGGCTTTGAAACTAAACAACCTAATTCCAGACCACCAATTTGGTTTTCGACAAGATCACTCTACTATACAGCAGGTCCATCGAGTAACAAATAAAATTCTAAATGATTTGAACGAGCAAAAATATTGTGTCGCAGTTTACCTGGACGTTGCAAAAGCCTTTGACAGTGTATGGCATGAAGGACTCCTTTTTAAACTTAGCGCAATGTTACCTGACTATCACCAACTCATCAAGAGCTACCTGGATGACCGCCACTTCTACGTACAATATAATGACGAATGCTCGGACTTACGTAAAATAGAAGCTGGTGTTCCACAAGGAAGCGTCCTAGGACCTACCTTATACCTTCTGTTTACAGCAGATATACCAAAACCTGTATCCCGTGAAACCATGATAGCAACATTCGCAGATGACACGGTGATTCTTTCCTCTCACAACTGCCTAGAACAAGCTACTAAACAAATAGCAAAAATACTAAAGGAAACGTCAAACTGGTTCCACAAGTGGGGAATACAAATCAACGAAGACAAAACGGTTCAAGTTATATATACAACAAAAAGGACCTCCATAAATCAAGCTATTACTTTAAATAACAAAAACATTAACCCTGTCAACTCAGCGAAATACCTGGGAATGCTAATTGACAACAAATTGACTTGGAAACAACATATAATTGGAAAACGTAACCAAATCAAAAATAAGTTTAGACAACTCTACTGGCTCCTAAACAAAAATTCGAAACTCTCGCTTCATAACAAATTATTAATTTACAACACAGTAATAAAACCTATTTGGATGTATGGCATCCAAATATGGGGAACAGCCAGCAAAACAAACATCGACATCATTCAAAGACAGCAGTCAAAAATACTCAGGACTATTGTGAATGCACCTTGGTACATATCCAATGATGATATACATCGCGACCTCAAAGTACCTAGCATCAGGGACGAGATTAAAAGATACAGCAAGAAGCATCAAATCACAATAACATCCCACCAAAACAAGGAAATACGTGATCTACCCCAGCAAGAAGCCAACACAACAAGAAGACTGAATAGACGCAGACCAGTGGATCTCCAATTTATCACTCCATGATCCATGATTATGTATAATTAATAATTATTGTAAAAAAAAAAAAATGTACAAACTAAGTATAAAAGACAATGGTCTTTAAGCTTAAAATTGAATCCCTAAACTGTTAAAACAATTACTTATTGTTCTAGGACAGGTGTAATATTTTATTGGGAAATAAAAAAAAAAAAAAAATATATTCCACAAGTCATTAGCTAGTTGCTTACCTAGCCATTACAATGTAAAGACCTCTAATTTCTTAAATTTCCAGTAGAATTTTTCGATTGCCACGTAGGCCGTTACACAAATCATTAAAGAATTCGTGGGTTACCTGAGTAACCCCTCGCTAGTTTTCCCGCTGGATTACTCGCGATGAAAGAATACCAGTGTTGTTATCGCCGGTGCTTTATGCCCGTCGCGATCAACATATTAATTATATATTTAAACAAGAAAATCGGTTTGCTAATACACTTTATTAATTTAACTTGAAATACACGTCTGACCTCGTCGGATGTGTCGCAGGGAGAGAGACCTTTTTTCCTCGCGTCGTTGGCTTCCGGCGGGCTGTCGGCACTCTTGCCAACCTCTGCGTCGGCGGGTGGTAGATTTTAGACAGCGGTTACATCCGCTAAGGTGGTGGTCACAGCCGCCACAACCAGTGTAGATTAACTTGTAGAACCGGCTCTGCTGCTGCTGAATGAATATTAGTCTAGAAACTCACAATGACATCCTTTGTATTGTACAATTCTACCAACACCACGCTCTAAGCAACTACTCGGCCTCTACTAGTCTGAACAAAATTTGTCCATATCGGTTCATCCAGTAAAATTAAGCCTTTTTGATTCGCTACCCAAATTTAAAAAAAAAAAGCAGCTAAATTGGTGCAATAGAAACTGAGTCCTTTTTCGAGCGAATTTGAAACGCGCCTAGCATTCCTGGCGTCGCCGAGTTAGCAATTTTTCTGGAAAAAACGCCTTAGTTGCAGTTTTTTGCCAAAAATCTTAAAACAATTAAAAACCATAAAAAAAAATTTAAAAACCAGAATTTTAATGATTGGATATTATAAAGAGAGTCTTAGAGCATACGTGAAAAAATCAGGACCAACATGGGAGTTTTTCTTTTGGCGCAGTAACAAATTTAACTTTTCAAATTCACTTAATTGCAAAATGCATTATGCAAAAACTATTTGACTGACCGTGATCGGGTTTTGGATCTAAGTTAATCATGCCTTTAACTATCTAATTCCAAAATTAAATTGGAAGATAATGGTCTCTCCTTTCCTTGTGCTAACTTTAAAGTGAGGTACTTTTTTCGCGGTTTTCGACCATTTTGCAATGCAAAAATTCAAATTTCAAAAATCCACCTTAGGCTAAGTTTTAGCAAATCCGATAACGAGCAAAACATGCTCAACAAATTTTTCGCCTAGAAGCCTTCGTTAAGAGATATTTAACAAGAAAGGTAAAAAAACAGGGAATTTTTAGTGAATTTTTCAGTTTTTGGGCTACCAAAACTTTTCCTGGGAGTTTCATGCTTGCGCACCCCATAAATATTGTTGAGAATATCATTTCTGACCGATTCCACCAAAAACGTCCGTTACATCACGCCAAAACCAAAAGTTATAGCTTTCACTGCTCTAGTGCCTGGACTATATGTTTTATTTACACTGACAGCAAATTGTTTTTTTTACCATGATTTTCAGGCCATGCCTACAACAAGAGATACCGCTAGGGACGCAGGCGGTAGTACCAGTTTCCTACAAAGGACATTCTCCGCGTCCTCCTTATCGTCGGGGCATTCTGGAAAATGAATCCACTGAGAACGGATGATCTGGTCACCTACTTTCACCCCTATGGTATCCACCTTTCTCCGCTTGTTGATTAGCACTACTAGTACCGTTTTGTGGTCAGCTAGCATAAGACCAGAACGAGTTACCTCTTTATCTCCCATATCACTTCCCTCACGAATATCTCGATTTCGTCGAGTCGCTTTCCTACTATCGCGACCCTAATGTCATCGGTGAACCCGACGGCTTCCTACAGGAGACGTAGCATCAATACATCATATTGATATGCGGTTACAAAAATACGGCTTGATATGTAAAGCTTTATCAAGCTGCTGTGCTACTCGAACTCTGTATGATAAATGATCATTTCATTTCGGACTTTTTAAATCTGGCTGAAATTTTTTTGAATTGGACTATAGACTGATCATACCAGCCTATCCCTTCTTAGTTACCAGTGGGCACCTCTTGCAAGTTATGATCGCACTTTCACCAATTCGGAATAGTTTTGGCATGAGCATACTTTCATATACCAAATGAAAGTCCCCTTATTTAATTGATGCCTACACAAAATCCAATACAAATTGGATAGATGTCACGGACAGGCTTACCAATATACATATGTATGTATAACATAAAATTCATTTTTCAAATAGACATATTTAGCGTGAGAAAATCAGGAATTGCACAAATTTACTTTGGTAACAAAAATACAAAATACCTCAGACTCATATTCCATAAACAAATGTCACCCTTGTTGTGCACCAATTTTAGTCAATGTCCAAAAAGTCTAGGCGCAAAAGTAATCATATTTCAAAATGATATAAAAATCCTTGAATAAAATTGTCGATCATGTACCCACAATTTTTCACCACGAACTAGTCACCAAGACCCATTTGGCATTTGGATAAAGATCTGAAAAATCTCTGATAAAATAGCGCTGAATAAAATATCCATTATATCTGACATCACCTCCACGTGTGAAATTAATTTTATTAAATTATTCCCGCATCGATATAGGCAACGTCATGTAGAGATCGGATATAAGACGACTAGGCATTAAGGCTAGGCTACATACATCTGAGGAGGACGTAACCGAAATCCCAATTGACGGATCCCGGTAGGAAGCCGCAAATCCTATTCCTGCAGTGTCCAAATGCGTCGCGTTCTTGTGCAAGAGGAGAAATCTCTCAGAAATGAATTTATCTTTAATATGAATAAATTTTGATAACAGTTCTGGCTGCACACGGCGGATGCTGATATCTCCGGCTGCAGTCTTCTTGCATATCGATATAAACAATATTTTTTGGCCGCTTTTCCTTTTTGAATAATCTTTTTGGAGAATAATAAGGTCGCATGTGAGCGGCGCGTAATTTTATGTGAGGTTTTTTGGTGGCACGTTGTGAATTGAAATGCTCGAGCTGATATGTTTTTAGGTTAAGGAATGTCGGTCATGAAGGGTTATGCCTTTGGGGAGTTAGGTGGAAGGTGACATCTCAATCTTCTCCTCTTTGGGGGCTAAGCTGATTTCATGAGCAGACTTTCTTTTGATTGTCATCATAAAGTCTCGATATTCTTGGAAATTATACAGATAATAAGGAAAATAAGGGAGGCCAAGGCTCGATTTTGGCTGTAGCGGATGGATGGATGGAAGGAAAATATTATGTCAGCAGCATCATCTCGAACGTGGAACGTACAGCCAATACACTACAAACTGATAATGATGGTTCTGTTCGTCATTTTAATAGGTGTCAGGTCAAAAACTACTGCGACACCAGCTGGGCCTATTTTACTAGAACTCCAACAACTCAGATTTGTAGGTCACTTGAACAGATTCAGCATTTTGCCCAAAGATTTTTTTGAGCTATCAAGATATTTCACGTAAAATAACAAATTCGTTCTCCACCCATCACGGAAAAAAGGAAACTTTAATAACCTCTCACTTTACCTCACTTTAGCAACACCTCTATTTGTCTAAAAGCATGAAGACTCTAAGAAATATAATAGTCCGCACGAAAGGTGACGGCTGAAAATTGGTCCAAAGCTTCCTTGTGATGTTTCAAGAAAAAATTTCGGAATCCAAAAAAAAAAAAAATATGGCCGCCGGAGATATTGCGTTTTTCCCGAGTTCGCTATGTATTTCGGTTTCTATAGGTCATACATCCCCGTAAGAGCCCTCTAAATGTTGACAATGAAATTCTCTACAGCTTGAGTTCTTACAAAAAAGTTATTCAAGGCCAAAGTTATAAAAAATCACTTTTTAGCCAAAATTTTACTCAAAAATTGGAGTAATTGGAAAAAAAATGTTTTCTCAGTCAATACAAAACGTTATTGCCTACAAAATGTCTTCTTATCATTTTTTCGAAAGCCTTTCGAAGTTATTCAAGGCCAAAATTTGCAAATATCACTTTTTGGCCAAAAAATTGAGAGTTGTCAATCCCTTTAAAAATTTTAAAAAGGCACTCGATACTTTGAGAAGCATCATGTCCTTGAATACCAAAAAAATCAGACTTGTAATGGACTTTTCTGTGGGCGACAAGGACTTGCTCTTAGAAATCTAGAAGGGAAATGGAAATATGCAGGACCACGCCGTGGAGTTGATTCGAAATGACCTATGGGTTGTTAGTCGGAAATCTTTAGGCTTTTTGGGTTAGTAGTCGGAAACCATTAGGCTACCAAGGCTTTCATGCCGGTATAAACTGCAGTTGAGCTGCTCTGCTCTTCTGATCCTATAAAGGAGTGTCAAACCCCTGCTCCACCGACCTCGTGTTTAGTTTAGGCCACATAAGTGACTTCAGCGGCTAAAGTTCAGTTCATGTTCAATTCGGTCTTGGTGCATTTTCACTAGAAGTCAGAAATTCAGCCACTTTAATATCATTCCACTATTTCAGCTGATTACTCTCTTTTGGGCGAGCTTTTTCTTTTAAGTTCATTTCGAGTCCTTGAGCGAACTGAGGTCTATTTTATCCTGAGTTGAATATGTGGGAATTGTAGTGAAGTGAGGTTATTTTAAAATTCAGTTAACTAATTTGCTCGAACTTGCGAAGTTTAACCTGCGAAACCGGGGTATACGGCGCATCCATCCACTGTCCATGACATCTTTTTTGCTGCCCTTACCCCAAAAACAAGTCGATACCGGACGAACGTTTGTCAAGAAAGAGCATGTTAAATGTAGGTCTGGAAAAAAGCTCATGGCGTTTTCCCGATAGATAGCGCAGAGACCAATGGTTGGAAAGTTGTTTGCTTTGGACAAAAATGATGAAGAGATTATTACGAAGGAGGCTTTTGAAAAATGGGTATTTTTACGATGAATTTATAAAAATCTGCTGGGAGGGAATATCTCTTTCGTTCTAGTAATTTTGATGTAGAAGTTGAGTCACGCTCACTGAAAAAACTATGTGAAAAATGCAGCAAGATAATCATGCCAGCAGTGTTGATATTGGTATGGCTCTACGCATTGAACACAAAACTATTTTGAACCATTTACCAAAAGGTGAACGTAAAAACAAGCTCTGCATATGGTTCCTCTTGAAAAAGCAATATTGCAATGAAATCGGCACATTTCTAAAATGTCTTATTATAACCCTTGGTGAAAAATGGGCTACGTAAGGTAATCGGAAGCGTGAAAGATCATGTACAAGGGATGGTAAGCCGTTATAGGCGTTCGGCAAGCAGAATTGACGTCGAAGGATGTAATGTTCTACTGTGGACAATTATAGAGATTACGTCAGACAACTGAACGAGACCCTGGAATTGAATAATAAGAAATGTATTTTGTCTTCCATCACAATAACGTCTGAACACAAACTATGGCCACTCGTCAAAATTGGGGAGTTTGGTTGGAAAGTTTTTTGCATCCACTGTGTAGTCAAAACGTAGCACTCGACTATCTATCACCTGTTCCGATCTCTTCAGAGCTCCATAAGCAGGCTTTGAAATAAGTCGGTGAAAACTGCTTGATTAAATTTTGCAACCAAAAACCAGAGAAGTTCTTTATCTTCTTTACCCGTAAAATAACGAAACATTGTCGATAATAATGGAAAATATTTGGTTTCAATGAATTCCAATGAATTTTCAAATTCGCTAAAAATCTCACGTCTGCGTGAAGATCTGCGCAATTCACTACAACAGAACTGCGCTCGTTAATAGTTATTGCCGAGATGCACAATTCCCAGAATTTCATTTTTTTTGTGAATAGGAAAATTCATCTGAAATCTATAATTAAACTCCATGAAATTCCCCATCGTCGTTATTACAAAACAGTGAAAAAATAAAGCTCTGTTTACCTACAATCATCACAATTTAAAATGTAATCAGAAAAAATGAGAGAAACCAGAAAAAGGCCATTCATAGCGGTCGTGGTCGTATCTAAAAATTGAGCTCATAAGTCGGGCTACGCCACAATCTAGCACTCAGCCGCTAGCAATGCGTCCAGGGTATCTCCTGCAGTCGCACAGCTATGATCAGAATGCCGGAGGGGGGAGCCCGGAATCCGGGAATCCTAATTGAGAGATCGCTCGGCCTCTAATGCCGCGCTAGGGCGATCTAGCCACGACGGAATCTCTCGGCTGTTCATAATGTAACAAAACGCACCGATAACAAAAACAAACATCGGGCCGAGTCAATTAGCAGAAGTCATAACAGACGGAGATGATTGCACGAAGATCCCCCCCGTGTCATCTGCGCTGGTTCACGTGGCCCCGCCGCGCGCGCTTCTAGAACGTCGATAGAACATTGGAGTGCGCGCGCAGCCGAACTGTGTGGGAGGCCCGTGTGCACGCGTGTAACAAATAAATCGTCGGCCTTAGCCACACTTTCTGGGATAGAGACTCATCAGTTACCACCTTTAAATTAGACTCCATAGATCTTGCACGGGGCTCGGCCGGAGCGGGGAGGCGAAGATGCGCGTTCAATTGGGGATCCTCGCGCGGTCAGGGCAGACGTGTGAAGTGAGAATAGTTTCCTGCCAGCGGGCGGTGGACGGAAACAGTCCTATCGACTGGCGGGCCCGCACTAAAACCGATCAATATCGAGCGTTATAGATTCTGTTTGATCAATCAAGCGCACAGTTTTGATTTGGTGTCGACGGAATGTGCTTCCGTAATGAAAGTACATTTCATCTGGATCAGCGCCGAATCGAGCGTGATAACGGCCAGAGCCGCGAGGAAATCTCTATTCCCAGATGCTCCCACACCGCCGCTGATTACGTCCATTCGGCCGAAATGTTGCAGACTGTAAATAAGGAGAATTGATCGCGCACCTGAGATAAATCCGAGGATATTAGTCTTCTTCAAAGTAATCGGAGGACATATGTAAATCTCCATCAGTTATTTAATAAGCTCATTTTGGATGCGATTTAGTGCGAACAGAATTTTGGGGCTTAATTAAAACATTCTAAAGCTGAGCTATGCCCGAGGACTGGCGGGGGCCGGGGTGGGGCCGGAGGCACCCGCTGGCGTAGGCACCCTATTTGTAAACATGTTCATGCATTACGATCCACCTGACCTTATAAATTCTGTGCAAGGAAAGTCCGTCATTAAATCTGTCATCGGGCATGTTGATTAAAATGAACAGAGCCTCCGGAAGGAATAAATTATCAAAAACTGTCAACATATGCAAAAGACCAGGTAAACCCGATTCCATCCACCATCGTGTGTCCACCGCAAAAAGTCCGGCCTGATGTCAAGAAGTCCAGCCCTTGGTGCTCCGTGGCTGGCTGAGAAAGCCCGCAGAGACTCCTTTTTAGCCGTGTGCGAGCGCGGAGCCTCATTCCTTTTCATTTAATTTTAATTTTTCGGTTTTTACCTTCAACTCATTTTTTTTTTACCTTTTGTTTTACGTGCGAGCGTGTGTGTGTACGTGTGTGTTTGTTTTCTTATTTTTTTCGCTTATAATTTTATCAGAATGCTTCAATCTTGAGTGGATTTGCCACCGTGAAGCATTAACTCAAAGGGATTGGGTGGAGGTTGTTCGGGTGGCCAGAATGGATGTGGGCTAGGGCAGCGGAGCGAATGCGATCCACGCAGGGATTTCATTGGGAAGTTATTTGAATGCTTTCTTCTTTTATGGGAATTTATTCAACAGGCACTGGTTAGCCCCAGCGTTTTGCTCCAAATTATGGCTAAGGGATACCATTTTGAATTTTTATATGTTTTTAGTTCATGTAATGGACGGCGACTTAAGGTTGATTAAGGGAAGTTCGCTTTTTATGACCTTTCCAGTAAGGATTTCTTTTTTTGGGGATTGAAACTGTTCCCATGGAGCATTTAGTAGGGCTTGAAAAAGTTCTTTTGGCATCAGAAATTCTTTTTGCTTTAAACATACAGAGTACAGAGTCCTCCCATTTATCGCTAATCAGAAACAAAATTGGGCCAAAAATGAGATAAAAAGAATTAGTAATAAGGTACATATATCATCGCAATGTAGGGCATGGTTGTCGTAGGAGTTCGGAAATAGAGACCACAGAAGATTTTTCCACAGTCGACAGGATTTCAGTAATTAGTTGAACAAATTATGGTTACATGACAATCTCTTACTCAATCTATCTATCTATCTATGACAATTTATTTTGATAAAAATTTTAAGGACATTTTCGCACATTTTTAGATCAATCTCCGCAAACACACGCTCAATTTGATCAAAGACCATTTTACATCGCAAAGGCACCTCTGGAGCTCTTTTATCGCACACAGTTCTATGCTTTTCTCTCTGTTACAGGTAAGATTTCACTTTGCGTTTGTGATGTAAATAGGCCTTTTTCCAATAATCGTTCTCGATTTCACGTAACCCCATAGAAAAACGTTGTCACCCGGAGTCAGACTGAGAAATCTCGGTAAGCAATTCGGGGCTCTATGGGGCATGAGATAGTGCAACACTGGAAAAAAGCAAGCCGTTCGAACGCAGTATGACAAGAAAGTGCCGTTGCTGAAAGGAACCATTTGTTTTCAAGGTCCTTCCACTCACTTCCATATAAACCCTAGACGTTTAGGACCCGTTTACATCCCAAACGCAAAGTGTAAATGCAAATTGGAGCTCTTTTAAAACACAGAAATTTGTATGCGTGCAATAGAGAACGAACGTGGTTTGCAGACAGAGAGTAAAGCATACAAACTTTTTTGCGATAAAAGACCTCCTATTTGCTTTTCCACTTTGCGTTTTGGATGTAAACGGGCTTTTATGGGCTTAAATTTATATTCCAGCTGCATAAGTATTTGTAATCTTCTCGAGCCAAAAATTGAGTAAAGCCAGAACCTAATACATATAACGTAGCGTAAGCAGTGGTGTATTTTAAGATTTAGCGCCCTGGGCCTGTAAGATTTGCCGCCCCATAAATTAATGGAAAAAGAGAAAATGTGCAGTACTGGTAGAAATGCTTCCTTCAAATCCTTTTGATTAACTTAGGCTTATTTTCCTTTCATGTGACGTCAGGAATTGTTTTGAAAGAACATATTCCTCTTGCCAATCATCCACAAGATCAATTGGGTATAATTTTTGGATTAGTTGATCCACACATATCCATGAAGTCATGGCGGCTTCAGTGCAGTCCGGCAGCATCAGTGGAAAAATATCGGTACGACATTATTCCCACACTCAAACCTGATTTTATGCTATTGCAAAAAGTTATTCACCACTAAAGTCCATTACTAATGTCACTTAACATTGAGCACTGATACGGAAAAGTCGGTGCATTGTGAATGTCAGTGAAAAATTCGTCACTGAAGCCAATGATAAGTAAAGTATCGGTGGCTTACCGTCATGGATATGGGTGGATTAGCCTTTATGCGGTTAACTCTAATTTCTACTTCAGACTTTGTATCCAATTTGCATAAAGACCCAATTACAGTGAGTGCAAGGAGCTTTCTGCAGCAAGAAACTTTCTGCGGAACTTTTTATAAATCAAAAGGGTTCCAAGTGGGAATTAAAAAGAATGAAACGAAAATAGAACAGCAAGAAATAAAAGTTCATTTAGATTTAGATCTTGTTGCTGCAGCTTTATTATGTCTACTCGTATTTCCTTCTATAGGCGCGAATCTTGCGTTTCTTGCCTGGTAAAAGTTTCTTACTTTCATTATAATTGGGCCTTAGGAATGCGACCTTCTCGGTTACTGCGTCTTATGAAGTTTTCCGTCTCCCCAACTCGGCCAACTATTGGTGGCATATTGGAAAAAAATATTAGCCTTGATATGGGTCACGTCCTTGTAACAATATTTTTCCCTCACACACTGATCGTACCGTCTCTGCTTCTTAATAATTCTCTTATAATCGCTTGCGTATTCTTTTGTGGGTATTCTTTTCTTACCAGCCTCTTCAAAAGTATCAAAAGATTACCTTACTACGACAGCTTCAAGAACGTTGGAAAATATATGAAATTGTTTTAGTACTGTGGCGCATCAATTTCTTGAGTAAATATAATTCACATGTAACTTTGTAAAATAGAGAAAAATTCAATTGGACTTCCAGTGTTTTAATAACAAAGGAACCTTCTCTCATTGGTGATCAAGACACCAATAGTACCTGCTAAATTGGCAACAGTACCTGCCAAATTGGTGACCCCGACGTGATTTGAACACGCAACCTTCTGATATGATAGGATATGATGTCTCACGTTGTGCGACGTTTGTGTAGGCAGGGTATTCCTGGTGATGTCCTTGAATTCCTTCAGTACGCTTTATAGTGGAGCTGATGAGTTGATAGTACTAATTGCAGTTGATGTAGAAGATGATGGTACTCTTGATCCTGATGACTGCAGCAACAGGGCCGGCTTTATGCTATTTGGCGCCCCGGGCGAGATATTTTTATATGTTCTTACCTTTTAGACATTTTTTTAAGGGAGACTACCTACGTTACGCAAATTATACAGTAACCCGAGTAAAAATAAGCGGCAGCTTGGGAGCACATAAGGGTTCACGACGGCCAAACTTCACTAAAAGTTTAAATGGCCGAGAACTGAGCTGTTCATATGGGCATGCACATGGGCATGCGACGGCAAAAAACCCCGCACTTTTTCTATGGAAAATGACTTTCGGCTAATTTTCTGAAAGTTTTGCCGGTTGATAGTTCTCAACATGTAGATCAAAAGCCTCAACAGGCATAAAGCCCCATCAACCCTCCTTCACCTCCAAAAACCACCCCTAAGGGGCTATGGGGATATAACTGATTTCTGAATGTAAAACAATATATTCTTGTAGGCCAGCCAACGACTACTCCAAGAAACCTCCTTTGACTCTTACAGCATCGACCATGCAACCCCTCCGCTCAATGTCCTTCACCCCCTTCACGACCCAACCTATGGATTTTTCTGATTACTGTATTACGCAACCAATGACACTTCAATCTCTGATTATCTTACCCTCATGGAGATCAAAAGTCCCCCTCTATCTGCCAATTCGCCCCTCAAACCCACCACCACCCCTTACCGTCAAATCAAATCCCCCAATACTGCTCCAAAGAAGATTGGAGATAAAATTCTACTGATCAGATGATGGTGAACCAACATCTTTTTACTCTCGGACAACCCTCCGACCCTTAACCCCCTGACCATTTACCACCTTTCATAAAACCGCCCATACTATGCAGAAAGTGTTTCTAATTTTTGTGGCCCAAACGTTATTGAATTCTTGGGGTCTTCTCTTTAAAAAGCCAAGAAGCTTGTTGGCTCTGGCAGCAATATTATCGAAGCTCAAGTTGAAATGTAATTTATTGTCTAGAACAATGCCTAGATCGACACGGTCTAAGGACAGGTCGTTGTTTCTTTGCCGGGAGAAAGTAATTGCATAACATTTGCTGATGTTGAGTTGTAATTTAATGGTGATACACCAGTCTTGCAACGCGTTTAGCTTTGTTTGAAAGAAAGTTACGTCGTCGTTCTGGGACCTTATGTCATTATAAATTGTAAGGTCATCGGCATAGAAAAGATGCGGAATATTCTCTAGTTTTTCCGTCATGGTCTAAGATAAATGTCACCCTCAGAGCAAAAGCGGGTTATATTTGATGTTGCAGCAAAAGAGGAATAAAAATATTTCAGCGCAAAAATGGTTCAACTATTATTCAGAGCAAGAACGGAACGGCAAAAGTCTTAGAGCAAAAGCGGATTAACTCTCTAAACCGTTTTTGCCCTGTACGAAAACTTAAACCGCTTTTGCCCTCAGTTTTTATTTATACCTCCGTCGCTACATTATTACTTCGAAATCTATTTTTAGACCACATTTTCTTCATTTTCCTAGAAATACAATGCAACTCTATTCATAATATTGGAATTTTTGGAATTTTCGCGTTTGTAAGATTTGGCTTTGAATGTGTAAAGTCTTTGTAATTGTTTATGATAAGTTTTATGTTTTTGCCATTTTCCCATTTTGACTACATATTTGGGGATTTTTACATTTCTGACATTACGTAAATTTTTCACATGTTTATCTTTTATCTTTATTACTAACTTCAATTTTTATAATGTTTGCAATTTATGATTTTTTTCAATTTACTTTTTTTACTTAGTAATTTTTGTATTTTGTAAAAAAAATTTAAATTTGTTCAAAAATTCAGAATTGCAAACATAAAACTGAAGAATTGGAGATATTATTGTCAAAAAAGAAACTTAATAATATTAAAATTAAAAGAGCACTCATTTTGAAACTGAAATTGTGAAATCCAAATATTAAATAAAATTGAATTTTTTTAATAATTAAAGGAAGACATGACTGAACGGAAAATAATTATTAGATAAAAAAAAAACTTTTTAATATAGCACGTTTTTATAACGAGCTAAAAAGAATAAAATAATGTCTCCAAGCCCCATACAGATTTAGAACCACAAACATATTCCTAACCCCATACAGATAGTCCTGAAAATTTGTGATTGTGATTTTGTAATAGCTTTGAAAATATTTGTAAGATTTTAAACGAAAAAACGTGGGGCGCATACATGATTGATGCGAATGACTTCTCAACCCAGCTACTCTACACTCCTAGTATTGTCTATAGCATGACCCCCGCGTTTTTTCGTTTAAAATAACATCTTTAAATTATATTTCATTATCTGAAACTTTTATCTTTCATTTTACTTTAAATAATTTACCGTATTAATTTCCATTATGTAACTGGTGTGCATATTAAATTTTGAATTATGTCACATAACTTATTTTGTTCTACATGGCATGTCCTTTCATTTGATTCCCATTTCGAGGTTGCTGTAAAGTTAGGCAATCCACCAGTTTATGTTAGCCGCCAAGTTAAATTTATAATGACGCCATTAGCTTATCACACCCTTTCCTGTAGTACCCACGTCGCGGTTGTTGTGAAGATAATGTTAATCCGCCCTCTTGACCAAACGCAATATTGAGTATTCTATATTGCTTATGATATTCTACTTGTCATACCCATGTCGAGGGGGTTGTGAAGAAAATGTTAATGCCATGCCATGGACCAAACGATATATTGAGTATACTATATTACTAATAGTCTCTTCTACTTATCATACGCTTTCATTTGGTACCCATGTCGAAAGAATTCTGAAGAGAATGTTAACCCACCCCCCTGAGGAGGCCGCCGTGGATCTAAAGACATAGCATATTGCATTCGACTTATGATGCCCTTTCATGTAATACCCATGTCGAGGGGGTTGTGAAGAAAATGTTAATCCGCCCTTTTGAGATGGCCGCCATGGACTAAACGATATATTGAGTATACTATATTGCTTATGGTGTTCTATTTATCATACTCTTTCATTTGATACCCATGTCGAAGGGGTTGTGAAGAAAATGGTAATCCGCTCTCTTGAGATGGCCGCCATGGACCAAACGATAAATTGAGTACCCTTTATTGCTTATGGTGTTTTACTTATTACAGAAGAGAGCAGAGCGCCATGGATCTAAAGACATAGCTCATTGCATTCGACTTATGATGCCCTTTCATTTGATACCCATGTCGAGGGGGTTGTGAAGAAAATGTTAATCCGCCCTCTTGAGATGGCCGCAATGGTCCAAACGAAATATTAAGTATACTATATTGCTTATGGTGTTCTACTTATCATACCATTTCATTTGATACCCATGTTTCCGGGGCAGTGAAGAAAATGGTAATCCGCCCTCTTGAGATGGCCGGCATGGACCAAACGATATATTGAGCATACTATATTGGTTATGGTGTTATACTTGTCATATCCTTTCATTTGATACCCATGTCGAAGGGGTTGTGAAGAATATTTCAACCCGCCCTCCTGCGACGGCCTCCATGGATCTAAATTGGGGGCCTCGGTAGCCTAGGGAGTAAGGCGTCTAGCTACTATCCGAGAGGTCCCGGGTTCGATTCCCGGCCAAACCCCGCGGTCCTTCGCCTTTTCCAATTTCCCACCTACATAACTTTCCTTCTTTCTTCTTCCCTCTTTATATTCCTGATTCCTCTTGTTATAGCCTTCCTTAGCCCTTCCCCGCTCCGCCAAAGCACATATCATCGGTTGGTTGATGAAATTCAACTCGTTTGAGGAGGCATAACACTCCAGCGAGCTGTTTCTCGATGCCCCGATGCCAAAGTCGCAATAGTAATGGTTGGAAGTAGGTGGACTGAAAAATATCGCGGGTAGGTTGTGGCAGTTCCTTCCTTCCCCGACTAGAGCTGCTGTTCGACATTGCACTCTATATGAAGAAAATAGATTGTCGACAGTATAAAGGGTCTTCCCTGAGACTCTAGTCTTTCACATAAAAAAAAAAAAGGTATATACCATATTGCATTGTCTTCGGAGCTAAAGCTGTGTGCAAAATTTAAAGGTGATCGGGTAACCGGAGGTATTCAAAAACGAAAATTTCAAAAATAGCAAAAATGTGTTAATATAGTTAAAATTAACCGAAACCTTTGAGATGAACTCAGGAGTACGACAAGGATGTTTACTTTCACCGTTAATCTTTCTTATAGTAATAAACTATATCCTTGTCGGCGCTTTAGATAGTAAAACAGGTGAGTTTCAATAGGAATAGTTAGTTGGCGTGAAAGTGTGAGCATCTTCTTCCACAGTATTTTCGGTCCGAGCGGGACGTCCCAGCAATGGATATGCTGCTGTCGGTGCCGCTTCGAAAAATACGGTCTCTTGCCCTGTTTCTTCGGTTTCCCGATTCTGGTCAATTCAGCAGATCGAGTACCCGCCTCCTTTCACACCCTGGGTTTGGGACCAGGCGACGGCGAACTTTCTATATTACAAGGGAGAAAAAGCAGAATTCAAAAAATAAAATCTAAAGCAGCGTTTTCAACCGTAGTGTGATGAAAACAAATTTGACGCGTTTATTGAGAGCAAAAGCGATTTAAATTTTTGTTCAGCGCAAAAGCGGTATAATTTTTCATTAAGAGCAAAAGCGGAGTAAAAAATTAACCCGCTTTTGCTCTCGGTTTTTTGATACACCGTTTTTGCGCTGAAGTATAGTTATACCAGTTTTACTCTAACAATACGAAGATATTCCTCTTTTGCGCTAAAAAAAACCACGAACCGTTTTCGCTCTCTTTGTTATTTTAGCCCGCTTTTGCTCTGAGGGTGTCAAATATATTGAATAACACCAGGCCTAGATGGCTACCTTGAGGGACACCGGAAGTTACTTGGATTTCTTTTGACAGAAATCCTGAAATCTGACAACCTGAGTTTTGTTGTATCATTCAATCCATTTCAAGGCAGGACCTAATATTCCAAATTTTAGTAGTTTTTTACTTAAAATATGTATGATGATCAGCACACTCAAAGGCTTTGCTGCACCCAGTATAAACCGGATCTATTTGATGACCGTCTTAGGGAACTTTCCTGTCGATAACGTTTGTTGAAGATAAGATGGAGGGGAAGCAAAATTTGAGCTGCTATTGCCCAGAATTGGTTTAATGGTAGAAACTGAAGACAATAGTTCCAGAAGAACGTATAATAAAACGCCCTTACCAACAATCTTTTACGTTTAATCTTCTATTTGCAGTAGACCTTTCGTCGAGGTAGAGGCGAATAATTGTGGTTTTGGACCAGCTAGTCGCTATTACTGGTCCACGACTTAGTTTTTTTCCAAAGCTGCTATGGTTCTTCCTTCGTACTTTGCGCGTTTTCGAGAAAATGTCATTTAAAAACCCCCTACAAAAAAATAGCCACTATCACAAATTTTAAACCCTGTATCAAAAACCAATGAACTTAGATATAATACAAAATTAAATAAGAATAAACATACCTTGCTTGATCCCCGACATAATACACTTCCATAGATTTTATCGTTAAACGTTGGAAATTATTGTATCGCGCATAAACTGTCATTCCTTTTTCGCAGAAGTATTATTTTGCCTAAACTATGGACTTTATGCTCATGCGCTCGATGACTCATAGCAGTCAGCGACTTAATATTTTTACACGTGACCTGATACATTATTACAACTACGATGATACAATTTTTTTTGAAAAGTATCCACATTTTGAAAATTGAGTTTTGAGCAGAGCCTTCTATGAGCGAGCCCCACTGTGCGTCTATACCACTCGTCTATTGCTCGTGGATGAGTTTTTAGTAAAAAGAGGATGCACTAACTACAATCATTGTGGCGCCTGCCTGAATTAAACTAGCGCTACCTGATTAGCCTCGAGGGTAACTTTGTTGAAAGCGACTTCTACATATATCCAGAAAGATTGCTGAGATAAATTGGTTGTATTCTAGTTATTATTCTACATTACGCAGTACTTTATGCAGTGCGTTGTCAATCGATTTTCTCTTGCAATATGCATACCGAGAGGGAAACATTGGGAACTCTGCTGTAAAATTATGGAGATAAAGGGCTAGAATGTGTTCTAGGGCCTTGACGAAAAAAATCATCGTTTGCCTTTTCGTCTCCCTGCTTTCGACATAAAAGATCACTTTAATCCTTCTCCGTTCTTGTAGATTATGATGTTATTAGGTACATATTGTGCCACCTGCAAGGTTCTTGAAAAATTTTAATTGCGCCCTTTTTTCCAAAGAAATTGGACAAACCTGGGGTGATAGCATGTAAGTTTTTCCAATCGACCTCTTCATTCAAAAATTCAAGTGTTACAACAATTTTTGCATGAAGAGGTCGATTGAAACAACTTACATGCTAGCACCCCTGACAATCGTTGCTTTGGTAATATTTTAGGGGAATATTGCCGAAAATGGTGCAGCGTCTCCATGATCATCAATAGCGGGCAATAATTGCATTTTTATGACCGGAAAAGTTGCTCGTGGAGAACCGGAGTCACATGGGGCCTTTTTGGTTCAGGCTATTCAAATCACCGCCAACGAAATCAACAACTAAACAGAATTCGAATAAAAACTTAACGTAAATGACATATTTCAATGATGGTATAGCTACACGTATTTCAAATATGTTAGATTGTAACAATCCCCCTAAAATTACCCCTAAAAATTTGAAGCCTCTAAAAAAACCATTCAGAATTTTTCTTCCCAGTTTCGGGGGAAACCTCCAAGTTGACATCGCTGGCGAGAAATCCAACTACAATGTCGGTATCCGATACTGCAGGGAGACGAATGACAGGGCAACACTTGTACACATCTGTGAACGGGGCAATACACACTAACCAGTTATTATCTGGAAGAGATTTCCAGACTCCAGGTCAGGGCATTAATAAGCTTTGTAGACTCCACGGAAGGATTTTAGATATCCATCAAAGTCGGCTCAACAACCTAACCTTAGGTACACAAGTTTTTGGCATCAAAACGGCGCCCTAAAGCACTAATTGGGCCCCCAATTGTTCTCGCATGCTTTACGAAGCTAGGAAAAAATATTAATAGCCCGAATTTGCAATATTGAACGAACAAGGAAAAATGCTTAGGAGAACTAAAAAATAGGTGGACGGATAACGTAATAGAAGATATACAAAACCGTATAACAAACTGGATAAAACTACCAAGATGTAGAGACGACTGGAGGTAGAGACTTCAAGAGGCCCAACTATAGCCCTGTTTAAAAAGAAGATGACAAGAATGTGCAAATTTTTGGTTATGTGATTTTTGGGCTTTATCGACTCAAAAACAATATAGCCCCGGCTATTGAAATGTTGGAAAACAACACAAAAACTTTCATTAGTAATAATTTCTGAAATCATCATTATTATCACCTGTCATACACAGAAAAGAAGAGGCCGTTCTAGCTCGTTTTTTTATATTTAACATTCAAAATAAAATAAATGAAATTCCTAAGAACAAAAAACAACAACAAAAAAAGAACATACCTTGTCCACTTTTTACATGTTCATCAAGCTTGCTCAATATTCCATACTTGACAACTCCGAACTGCATCATTACCCGGTTGCTTCCAGCCAGGGCACAAACCCGATCCGTTCACCTTCTAGTAACTAACTATAGTATTAACTACATGAAACTTTACACTAGATCAGATCCGTATATCACTCGTAAATTGCGGCGAAATGAACCATTCAGTCTGCATATTCTATCGCGTCCACGTCGCGCTGTTCATGTCTAATTTGATCGGCGAAAAAGAGAAGAACGCACAAACACGCACACACACAGATCAAATCTAAATAGAAGATTAAAAACAAAAACAATGAAATCTCAACTAATTATAAATCTACTCCGACGTTTAGAGCACACACAAACGTTATAGATTATAGATGAATGCTTAAGATACACGCGGCCAAACATATGAACAAAAATACAAAACACTTTTCGGCCGGAGCGGCGGTAATAAGGGAAAAACGAAACGCAGCGAAAAAAAATATGTGTGGACTTTCATTAGTGTTAATTAAAAAGGTATACACACGTGTTTGTGTCCAGTAGTGACACCTGTCAGCGAGCGTGTCAATTTGACACAGTGTCAAACACGATCTTGTGTCAGCGATATTGTCGCAGCGCTGCGGCGGTATCTTCCTGGCGCATCTCTCGCTATGCCCCCCCGGTCTTGATCTGAGCGAAGATTTTCCCCCGCGGAAAACGAAGAAGAATTTTCTCTTCACATTTTCACCTTCAATTTTATTTATTGTTATCACCCGTGGACGCTTTGTTTTTTTTTCTGTGTCCCGCGCGGCCGGCAGCGGACCCCCACCCGCAGTCGCCGCCCCCCAGAGGCATTAGTCGTAATTTATTTGCGTTTTGATTACGTTTGAAACATTTGAACAATAGGAAATATTTTCCGGAGCTGTGCCATAAATTCGGGGCGAAATGAGCGTTTTTGAGCGTTTGAACGATTGTTTTTATTCTTTTTCCTGAGCCAGAGAATTGTTGATGGCCGATGAATGCTGAGTTATTTGCGGACACCGTACCGCTGCAGGACCGCTTCGCTCTCGCGGCGCGGTATTATGAGCGTATTGTGATGCTGCGAGTCCAACATCTTATTTATCATATGTCAAAACGTTTCGCCTTTTTTTTATCACAATTAAAATTTTTCTGTTATGATTACACCCGATGGTATTTTTATACCAAGTCAAAATAATTCTATGGCATTCGGAAAAGACAAAAAAAACAACGCTTTTATTGTTGGCGACAGGGAATTTTTTAGTTGCTGTATGAACATCAAGTTATGAGTACAAATTTATATTCGGTGGCGGCTATTATTGGACAGAGTCTGCAACGCCAAGTGGTTGTACAAACTATTCAGGTTTTTGTTGTTGTGGTCTAGGGATTGCGCTAGAAAATGTGTAGGGAAATTCTTGAAGGTAAGAAAGAGAGAATTCTCAATTAGGAGTTGTTTTTGGCAACTTTTATCAATAAGAGGTGTTCTTAAATTTGACATGTAATGCACATTGTCTTGTTCAACTAGGCATAACATTGCAACAAGGCTATTCCCCACATCTTCGATGGTTGGGTCACTGACACCGTTTGTTAACAATTAGGTCATGAAGCTTGTACAAGAGACGCCCCGATTCCAAAATTTTAGGTTTTGATATTTGGAATATTCGAATCTGGATCCCTCCCGGGAAGGATCATATACATATGGAGTAGACACGACATAAAATCAAAATTTTCCAAAACCACCGCCAACCAGCGAATAAAATATTATTGGAGATTACAATATAATCGAAACCTATTCTAAATAATATGTCTGAACATATATTGTATACAAATTTATAATTCTAATTTTAATTTATTTATTAACCCGGACCCGGCATAACTCTGTTTTGCCCGCAAAAGTTGGCCACCAGACGGCTATTATATCGTGCGCGTGGACGTTTAGTTGTTTCGAGTTTTTATGACATTTCACACGATGGTCAAATTATGTTTAAAAAAAACGGTTCAATATATTCAAATGCTATTCAACTGATTCATTATGTTTTATTTGATGTTATATCCACTTTTTCGATTTTTTGTCTGGAGCATGCACAAATAAAGTAGGTGGTTTGCCGACACGTGAGCACGCAATATACAATTGGCCAACCGAAAAACATGGATTCTCCAAATTCAGGCCGCAAACATTGAATGATTGTCCCTGAGATTTGCTGATTGAAATTGCGAATGGCAATCGGTCTAGAAATTGTAACCTTTTGAAATCAAAAGGAGTGTCGGTCATAATCAACGGAATGCGGTGAATGAATGCATTTTCACCCAAATATTTTCATTTTAGAATTGTTGCTTCTTTCAAATTCTTAATAGCAAGACTAGGAGCATTTGACAGTCGTGGTTGGTTCAAATTTCGTAGTATTAGGCCGCGTTTACATCCCAAAGTCAACGCGAAAATGCACTTTGACACGCTTTTATAGTTATATAGAAATTTGCATGCTTTTCTCTCTTCCGAAAGTTTCAGAATTTTCGTGCAACAGGGAAAAAAACATACAAATTGCTGTGCGATAAAAGTCCTTCAAAGTGCACTTTCGCTTTTTGAACGTAAACGCGCCTTTATGATGACCTAACCGTTTTTAAGTTGCAAAAACGAGTATTTCCAAGGTATTCAAAAACTCCTTCGGATAATTCAGGACATCATCTTGATTAGTGGTGGAATCAACTGATTTATCTGACACTTGCGATTGAATGGTGAAATTCAATACGTTGACATGCATAGATATTCTTTGCGGTGAGGGTTGTGCGTTCACTGAGCCAAGCGTGATTACGATGATTGTCGATGAGAGCCATTTGTGAATCCACGAATTGGCAGAAATCATTTAAAATCGTTACTAACCCTGTCATAGCATCTACTGAGACTTTTCCGTTACCAATTTCTAACAATTGCTTTGAAAATTGTTCAGCACTTTGATCGTTTTGAAGTTGGACTCTCATATTCGTGGTCAACGACAATATTTTCACGTTTCTCCACAACGCTGAAACCTTCAGGCAAGCATTGAGCTCACCTATAGCAGTTCCACGGCGAAAATAATCATTTAATCATATCTTACAGTGAGATGATTACTACTTACATTGATTTCTTGTGCACTATTGTACATTCGTCCCAAACAATCAGTTTCCATTCAATCAACAGTTTTCCTTTTGCACTGTTGTGGGGGAGGATGCACGTTGGAGGTTCCGTTGTGTTAAAATTCAATGGCAGTACGTCCTCCGTCTAATGGCGGCGCTACTATTCCGGATGAACGAGAGCTAGTGTAACGTCAGCTCGCGATTGAATTGTGGCCAGAATCAGCAAAATAATAAATAAATTTCCTGTCCCACCTGGCGCATCAAGGAAAGAGATGCCACCAGTGATGTCGTCCACCGATTGTATCAATGTCTCGTAAGCATGTTTTGTTGATCATTCAGCAATGATACAATAGATTGAACTGCTTCTTGCAACGCATCACGGTCGTATTGATGCTCAGAGTTCAGTTCTTGATCGAACGTAACGCGTATGGATTGATTCGCCGCAATCATGCTAACGTGAATTAATAGTTTATTTGCTGTTATCATGCACAAATCCTCAATGGCAATCAGTCCTTGCATGTATAGCAAAAAAATGAGCTTGGCACACAGGTATGCACGCTCCCGCTACAGGCATGAAAATCTAAAAATGCACCCGCCAGATGTATGCACACCTCTGTTCCACATATGAATGTATTCGTAATCGAACATTTCAAACGGGAATGTCATTGTACCAAGCGGTGCCCCAACTGAGTACCTACTAACCATGTCTAATGCTGCTTAACTTACGTATTCGAACGAGAACTGATATATTGAGTATGCTAATGGTACCCTTTATGGCCACCAAGATAATTGCAGGAAATGAGAATTTTTAAGTTTCGCAATTCTTTTCTAATATTTTCAAAAGTCAATTGTATCGCGACTTTTGCCACGTTCAAACTCACTTTTTTGTTGGAGCCGCTTTAAGGGAGCGCGCACACAGAAAGCGGAGCGGAGCTGAGCTTATCCGAGCTGACCGGAGCTGAGCTTATCGGTGCGCACACCAAAATCGGAGCGGAGAAGAGCATTTGGGAATTTACGTAGAATTATGTTTGCTTCATTATTTGGATCATCATTCATTATACGAGTTGATTTAAAATGGTATCTTCAAAATTGCAAAGAAGTATTTTATGTGAAAATTCATTTTTACGAAAACAATATATTTTAAGAAAAAAAGGATATGGGTACATGAAATTAATAAAAAAAGAAAGCAATTTGGAGAATATTACCATTTATATAAAGAATTAAGAAAGTTTCCTACAAAATTTTCGGAATACATGCGTATGGAGATAGAAACCTTCGACTATACCTATATTGGAAGAAATTGAAAATGATTTGCATAAATTTTGCACTAACAATGCAACCTAAATAAAATTTTTACTTCAGCCCAATTTCCTAGAAAACCTTTTCGAATTCCATATACAGAATTTTTCTAAAGAATTTTTCATTCGGAATCATTTTTACGCGATGAGACAATTGCCACAAAACCAGCAAGAAAAATCAACTCCGCTCCGCCAGTAGCTGATCAGCTCCGCTCAGCTTACAGTGTGCGCAGTAATAGGGATTTTAATGTAAAGTTAGGGCAGAGCTGATAAGCTCCGCTCCGCTCCGCTTTCTGTGTGCGCGCGCCCTAACACTTAACAACTGCAAGTGTTAAAGGGGCTCCAACAAAAAAAAAGAGTTTAAACGCCACTGTCAATACCTCTGGAGGCAGTAGAAACGTGAGCTTTACCAGCAAGTAGAATTAGACCTATTCCACAACACCATCATTTATAATAACAGAATGCAAATGATGGGAGATAAATATGCTATACATCAAACCTAATGGACGGAATTTTGTTTAGGACTTCCTAGGTATAAACATAGGTCTAAAAAAGCTTTACGTCAATAAATTTCCTGGCCCAAACAATATTTCCCCTATGTTACATAAGAAATGGGCACCATCTTTGGCTAAACCTCTGCAGACTTCTGATAACTAGCTCATATTCAATCATTTAGTGTACAGGCGACCTAATGGTGTGTCTAACCGAGCATCTCAACTAAACTATCCATCACTTTGGTGAGGATCTGGTTACTTTAGATATATCCAAGGCTTTTGATCTCCGAGCTATCGACTTCTAAAGAAGGAGATTTAGTTAAACTGCTCTTTCTTTTCATTCAATCAAGAAGGTATTATAGGATGCGGGCGAATCTAAGTCCCACACCATATTTGCCGGTGTTCCACAGGGGTCAATTCTATCACCTACTTTTTTTTACTAATTTGTAAAAACAATCTTCTCTAAATCCCCACGAACCATCTTCACTACTTCGCCGATAGCAGTAGGTGCCTTGCGTTAGTGCTAGGTACGTTTTCGACTATAGCACGTTCCAGACTTCGTCTCTTACATGGTGAGCTTTTTAAGTACTGTTTCGTCTCTCATAAAACCTGCAACGGCCTTTTTTATGTTAAGGTGTAAATTTAGCAGTTGAGCCATCTCTTAACAATATAGGCTTAATTTCATCACATCACATGATCATGATCACATATTCCAAACCGACAAAAAACATCTCAATGCCTGATATATACTCTGAGATACTCATCCAGCATCACAATCCCTATTATCCTGCCTCCATAATGTTTACTCGGCAACACTAGATTAGCCCGCTATGAACATCCCACAGCCTTCAGTCCAACTTTTGGCGCAAAAAATGTAGGAATCTATTGCTAGACTCTGGAGCAATCTTTCGCTGTCAGTATTTCTAGCAACATGCAGACGTAAGAACTTTCAAGGTTCTGTTAACCAATCATGTAATGTTTCCTCTTATTAACCTATCCTAACCTATCTTTTTTTAATCTAAGCTTACACATTACACTAACTTGAAATGATTTAGTTAAAAAAAACTTTCAAACTGGTCCTGCAACTTGGTTGGTAAATTTCGTATCAACTAACATTATTTGAAATTATCTTCAAATCGATATTTAGTTGGAACTTGATATCAGAAAAATCATTCTGTGACAAAAGTGTTCACAATACAAAAAGGTTATCATTGAGCACCTACTTGTATAAAAATGTGCCCTTCATGGAATGGAATCTTTGCAAGTACCAAAGTCCGTAATCACATCCAGTTTTGTAAGACTTAGTGACAGTAAATAATATATTTTTTGGGATAGTCTGCGAAAAAGAAATGAATACATTGAAAAGAAGGGGATCCAGATGACTTACCTTAGGAACACCGCGTGTGGTTTCGATTTCATTTGAAAGAAATCCTTGATCTTTTATAATCGGTGTTCTTCCGTTAATACCCCGGCTTCACCGGCCTCAGTTCAATAAATTTCATTTCAATCAGCATAAGTTTCTCACCGGCTGAAATGTTCAGTTCGTGCTTGAAATTGTTGCTGCTTTTTGCTAGAAGCTATAAATGCAAAAGATCCCTGGAGTGACATTCCATTACTCACTTTTGAGCGAGTTTTTACTTTCAACCTCAATTTCATGTTCTGTTGGGCGAACTCACGCTTGATTTTTCCTGAGTTCAATATGTGAAATTCTGTACACCAATTTGATCAAACTTGAACAGTTCGGCCAGTGAAGCCTCGATATAAGATATGATTTTATTATATCTCATTATATCTCATTATTATATCTCAGCTCCTAATTCTTTCGGACAAAACCGATTGACGTGAAATTTGGACAGTAAGAAGGAAAAAGCTCAAGGACCATAGTACAGATCCGTCCTTTACCGTGGGAGTGGATGCCACCTATTCTAAAGGGTGGACACTCAAAATGACTGCAGAAATCGATAACATGATGTATTGTTAGAAATAAGTGTATGAATACGAGTAGAGAATCGTATTTTTCTCTTAATCAACATCAGAAACACATCTAAAAAGACATTTATACAGGGTATATCCTTTAAATTTACAAAGCGGCCGGCTGCGGATAGGTTTTGGACAGACGAACAAAAATCGCACGTTTAAGCCGCTAGGGGGCTTTGAATTTTTTTTGGTTGAGGTTTACGTATCACCCTGGTTTGTAACCCTATAACCTTTTGTTATGAAGAAGATATGCACAAATATACGTGGACCTCTCCAAACATAAGGTACCGTAATCAAAAAGACCATATCTGCATCAGTCGAAAGTGGAAGCAGTCACTCCTTGACGTGAGGACGGGAAGATGAGGGGATATCGATAGCGATCACGCACTTCTTATAGAAGATTTAAGGCTGAGACCTATTGCATATATGTAGTACCTAGACTGCCAGAAGCAAGAAGTGGAACATACATAACTAAAATGGCTGAGGAAAGAACAAAATGGAGATTTTGTATCAATTATACAACAAAATATCACAAATATCACTCCAA
The DNA here is from genome assembly GCA_949987705.1 of Thereva unica. NCBI lineage: Eukaryota > Metazoa > Arthropoda > Insecta > Diptera > Therevidae > Thereva > Thereva unica. The sequence goes on from OX465285.1 coordinate 76,040,997, forward strand.
CCTCAGAAAATGTACAAGAAATATTTAGAAAAGCTGGTGAAGAGTTCTCAAGATATGCACGAGCGGAAAGGAAAGAATGGATATCAGACGAAACATGGAAAAATATCTAAGAAAGGAAAGGGTTACGAACAAAATTACTGAATACCAGAGAAGATCAATTAGAACACGCGAAAACATAACATCGACGTAAAGAGAAAGAAGTCACTCTTGCTGCAAGAACAGATACACGGAAGTTCTTTGCAAATACTGCTAAGGAAGCACAAGTAGCAGCAAACAGTAGCAATTTGTATAAACTATACAACCTTATCAGGAGATTATGAAATAAAGGATTAAAACGAGGGCTGCTCTTCTTGAGCTCAGAAGGACATTTACCTACTTACATCTACGGAAGATCAGATACGAAGATGGCGATAATACTATACACAGCGGAACCAATAGAGAGATTAGTGAATGGCGAATAATTAGTCAATGATACAATGGTGAAGCTGAAAAATAAGAAATCAGAAGGCCCTGACGGAGTTCCAGCTGAATTGTTCAAAGCCAATATCGAGGTAATATCAGAAATATTACATTAGAGCCCAGACGGAACGAAGGAAAATTGCCAAATAAATGGAAGGAGGCAATATTTATTAACTTGCCAAAAAAAGAGATAAAAAATAATGCGGAGATTGGAGAGGTATTATCTACCATACAAAATATGCAAGCAAAAATACGGGCCTCAATAACTCCTTGCTGAATTTAAGATCAAATAGATTGCCAGCTTGAAGAATGTTTATAGACTTTTATGACCTGGTTCCAACGTTTTGCTGCGTCAATAATTAACACGGTCTTGCTTCTTCTAGTTGATCACGTAACGCACAAGCAAAACATAGAGGTTATTGAAAATGCACGCAGGAATGGTGTTGTAATGCTTTGATTTTTTATACTATGTATGCATGCTACATTAGGGTGGTTCAAAAACGCCAAAAAAAATTCAAAAAAACGTGCACCCCCCTATCTTTAAGTTCAATTAAAATGATGATTTTTGGCGGCAATCGGAGAATTTTTGATTGACACTAACCATTGCCGCCGAGCACATTTCGTTTTAGAGATTTACGATTTTTAAACGATAATAAAAATTTGATAATTCTGTTCATTTACGTCCATTAAACTACCTAGATCGTGGTTTCTATAAGGTTTTCGAGGTCGCTGATTACGAATTTGACGTCAAATCGAAGGTTTGACAAATGACAGCTGTCAAAAACGCTGTCAACTATGAACAAAATATTGCCTTTTTTTACATTTTTTTCAAAATGACGCGAAATTTCGTGCTATAGAGGGTTTTCGAGGTCGCTGATTACGAATATGACGTCAAATCAAAGGTTTGCAACATGACAGCTGTCAAAAACAGCTGTTAAAAATCGCAAATCTCTAAAACGAAATGTGCTCGGCGGCAATGGTTAGTGTCAATCAAAAATTCTCCGGTTGCCGCCAAAAATCATCATTTTAATTGAACTTAAAGATAGGGGGTGCACGTTTTTTTGAATTTTTTTTGGCATTTTTGAACCACCCTAATGCTACATGCTTGCCTTTTTACATCAGAGAACTGCTATCTCAGAGCCTCAGCCTGGACAATCTATAGAAAACAAAGATAGCCTAATCCGATCTCCAATTCGAAAACTAGATACATGCTACAAATCTAAGCTTTTGGAACTGTGATATTTTAACACAACGCGCTTCGAAAATGCTTCTCCCAAGGATATTCTCCCGATCCCAGCAGTCGAACAAAGAAATCAAACGAGGAAAAACTATAGCAGAGGGAAAACTATTGCTTTTACTTCAACCCCCTAAAAAAACAAGTTAAAAGAACGAAGAAGTGTTCATTCAAATCCAAATGATTCCAGGTTGAAGAAAAACTCTAAGAAACAGAAGACCGAAAACGTTCACTTTGATGTAGAAAATATAGACGAGGATACGTTATGCCTGTATTGCGTTAACGTGAACCACAGCAGTCTTCGGAGCGGTAGGTGGTCTTCCAGCTATGTAGAGATTTGGCTCAAACAGCCTACGCTAGCGTTAACGAAGAAAATATAGAAGAAATCCGCTCCCAAGCGGCCAGTGTTCGCCCGTTGTAAGGCCATCTTTTATTTTTACTCGGGTTATTGTATAATTTGTGCATAATAATATATAGGTACTTAGGTAATCTACCGAAAAAAAATGTCTAAAAACTTAAGGGCACATAAAAACAGTCCACACGGGGCGCCAAAATACCTAAAGCCGGCGCTGGTTTGACAGGAGTGTTACTTTAATTGTACCCATAAATATCGAAAGTTATGCATGGGCTGGAAAGTTGTTAGGTTTAAAGATGAAGAGCAAATAATACAAAGTTGCTGCTGGAATATTATTATGCAAAAGGGCAGAACACTGCGCAGGCCTATGGTGAAAGTTATGCGTGCTGTGTATGGTGAAGGCACTTTATCAAAATGGTACAATCGGTTTGTTTCTGTTAAGTTTCATGCGGCAGATGAATCAAACTCTGGTCGTTCAATCACTCAACAAGCTAATATCTAAATATCTCAAAAAAGTTCAGCAAAATAGGTATGTCAGCAGTGTCAATATTAGTAATGAAGCTAGGCATTGGCCACAAAGCTGTTTTGAGCCATTTACGGAAAGCTGGATACCACAAAAAATTAAATGTTTGGGTCTGTCATGAGTTGAGCGCGAAAAACGTCATACTTACAACTTAAAATCGGCGATGCACTGCTAAAACGCAATGACATAAACCCATTTCTGAAACATCAAACAATCGTTGATGAAGTTTAATTGTTTAATAATAGGTCATCACGGCCGGACCGGTATGACCGGAACACATACTTTTTTGATGTAGTGATGAGCAAAAATGGTCTTGGTCTTACGGTCTTGTCTTGGTCCTGATAAATGTGCCACGAGACCAAGACTTAGCTATGCTCGCAAGTCCAAGATTAAGACTAACTATGTAAGACCAAGATCAAAACAAAAAAAATACAAGTCTTGTCTTGTTCTTGCGTTTGCTCATGACTACTTTGATGAACCATCAAAAACTGGGATGCGTGCATTGTGTAGCCCAAACATGATATGAACTGACTACCACTTGTTCGGATATCTGCAGAACTCCCCCAACGAAATTAACCTAGGTTAAAACGAAACTACTTGATGCAGCTCTTCAACTAAAAACCACAGAAGTTCTTCATCGTTTGGTTCATGACTTGATCGAATAGAAGCTAAATATTGTCGATAATTAAGGGCCATATTTGGTTTGAATAAAAAAAAAGCATTTTCACACTATAAAAAAAACCAGTTGAATATTACTGAAAAATTAAACTACTACACACTCTTTATCCCTAGACCTTGTTACAACCTTGAAAATTAGATAATGGTCATGGAAAACATTGAAGAATTGAAAAATAGCTTTAATCTTGTTTTAAGATCACCATTAATATCTAAAACTTTTGATTGAATAAAAATAGTTTTTTAGTAAGTAGGTATGTAATACATGAATAAAGTCGTTAAAACACAATAATATTATAGTCTTCGAATTATACAAAAAAAACTCAGAAAACATCATCGAAGAAAATCAGAATGCTACTCAGATGCCGACGGGAAAATACAAATTTCAATCAATCAATACAATATTCAACAGATTACACCAAATATAATGTTACGGCAGCGGTACACTACTGTGACAACCTGACAACACATGTGTATAAGACTTTATAGTATATTACTGAAATATAGTCCGTTGATACAAATGGAAAAAAAAACACGTTTATATTATTTTATGTATTCTTAATCATCACCTATAATCGTTGTTGAAATTCCAAAATATTGTTGATTATTAAAAACTTGTAATATTATATTAGGTATTATATAGAGATATTTACTAAAAACACTATTTATGTTTTTTTTCACACCATATTTCTTATGAAATACGAAGAATTTTCGCGCGCGTTTTTTCAAGAAAAATATCACTTACAAAAAAATAAAATAAAATAAGGGTTGTATCGAACCATCACTGAACAAACGAGAAACATGCACTTTTCAAACCACTGATAACCAAAAGTCAAATCCGACTACCACAGAACAGAGAGGAGTTTTTTATGCAAACATATTGTGTGTTAAAAAAAAGGCTAGAGAAAAAAAAAATTTAAAATCAACAACAACAACAAAAAACATAGAACAACCAGCAACAGACTTTGGACATATCTACGTTGTTTTTTTCGGGGGCTCTATTTTTTTTATTTTTTTATTTTTTTTTTTAAGTAAAAACAACAACAAACAAAACAATCTACACTCCTTAGCCTGTAACAGAATTTTACTCAATACTCCCCATTTTTGAAAGGCATGCGAAATTTCATAGTGTTTTTCCTACCCTCTATACTCTATATCTACAACACCATAATATCACAGAGAAGACGCCGCGCATTCAAATCCTAGCCATGCGGAGAAGGTGGTGGTCTGGTCAGAGAGATGCAGGCCCAGGATGACACCAACCAGCCTGCGCAAGCATTCCTGATTTACCATAAAGTGGAAAAGCAGCAGCACACACCATCATCATCATCTCTCTGCATGGTAGAGAGCTCTGTGTCCATTTCGAATTTGATATATATATTTTTTTTGTTTGGATGTTGGTATTGTTGTTGCCTTTTTTCGAAATTACTTCATATGACAACTTCACCTCACCTAATGCAAAACCAGGTAAGTAACTTGCTTGAGGATATCCCCCTGTTTTTTTACTAATACCAACGTGTATAAGAGAGAGTATATAGTATGGAGTGCATGCGCAGAACATAATCGAGCTTTTCGATGGGATCAAGATCAAGAGAGAGAGAGAGAGAGGAATTCGATTTGAATTGGTAAATAAAAATTTTCGAAAATGAAGTGTGCTTTACTGAAATCGGTTGAGTATAAGAGTTTTCGAAATGACTCTCCTTCTCTTGCTGTATATAATTACAACATCGAGTATAAGAGCGTGATTTTGATTGTGTTTGACGATGTGTGAGAGAATTTTTCGATGGGAGTTTTAATGGTGTGTGTGTGCATTTCAGAAGTAAATAAATTTCGTGAGAGACTCTATATATTTTTTACTCCCTTGGTGTTTCTTAGATTGTTTGTGTACAGAATTGAGAGAAAAGTTGTTACGTTGTTTTTGATGGTATACGTTAAGTCTCTAAGGAGAGGAGTCTTTCTGTTATCATATGGTTATGACAAGGTTAGGCGGAGCGAATATAATATTCAATTCTGTTTAACTGTGCCTGAAAGCTGGATGGATACCGCCGCCGCCGCCGCTACATATATACGAGGATAGGGTGTATGAAAAATATATACACAATCATACATCTCTCTCACCCAAGAGTCATGTTTATATAATATTTCATCTTTGCCCAAGCCGTTTGAGAATGCACAATACCCCGCCGATATGTATGACAGAGACGTGCAATACTTGACTTATACTATGTGAAAAACAAAGATGGGCGCCTTTCAAGCCCCTCGTTTTATGCTTATACTAGCATTTCTTTCACTGTCATAGCATCTCTCCCCACCTCTGGCACAAACAGAAAAAAAAAATAAATACGGTTTTGGTATATTGACTATAAGTATAAGGAGAGTGGGGAAAAAGTTATATGTATGAAAATTTGCTTACCAACAATATTTTATGGTAGGCGGAGCCATAATTTCGTTTTATTAAAACCAAATTTTCCTTCATCTATAGGAGAAATGGGATTTTTGCATTTTCCTTTCTCCTTGACGATTATTCCTGGCTCGGGGGTTTTTCATGGAAATTCGTTGGTTCTTTCGCCTCTTTCTACACCCATGCTACGATGCTTAAACCATTCGTCCTTTTTGGTTTTTTTTTCTTTTTTTTTATTATTTTTTATTTCTTTTTTTTTGTGTAGGTCCTGTGTATTTTTCCCGTGAAAATTTCTGTTTCCCAGAGATGAGATAACTTTCTCGTTTCTCTCTGTGTGTTGTGTAGAGAAAACGGGATCCTGTGTGCATTGAGCTTTATTTATATTTTTTTCTACTATACTACAGAATGTATAAGGATAATACAACAACAACAAAAAATATATCGAGATGAAATGTTGATAACAAGAGAAAGTTCCATACCGACAAAAGCAAAAAAAAATTAAACCCGGAACACAAGTCGGACAAGGATAACAGGACGAAAATTTCACAGCGAAAAAGTGAGATGTTAGATGAACTGAAAAAAAAAATGATTTTTTTCAACGTTCCGAAGGATATAAATAAGGACGAAAAAAAAATACAGAAATACTCGGTAGATGTGGAGTTATACTGAAAAATAAATTTTCACCGTTAATATAGATAAGAGAAGGAGTAAAAAGGACTCGGGGAAAAAAATAAAATAAAAAAAGGAGTCAACCTGAAAGGAGTCTGGGCTTAAGCTGTGGCACCTCTATACCTACTACCTACACCCACCCATCCCGTCGTCGACGACATATCTCCTTCCCTGGTGGTGTAAGTGCTTGGCCCGATTTTCTTTATTTTCTTCTCTTTGAGTCCTTTTTCACAAGTTATTGCAAGTCGTCCTTTTTATGTTTGTTTTTTTTTTCATCCCTCTGTTCACCCAACATTTATTCAATTTTTTTTTTGTGTGTTAAGTTTTCATTTCCGTTTTTTCCCACTATTTTCTTTGTTTTATGGCGATTTTTTTGTTCCTTATGCCCCCACCCCCCAGCACTATACTCCATCTGATACTCTATATATAGATTCTATATCCTTGTGGGTGGCTATAGTGCTACAGGGTGGGTGGTGTATATGGTAAAGCTACTTTTTGGGGATGATGAAAAAAAAATTATATTTTTTCCCAGCTTCCTTCTCCATAATTCGTATATCTATATATTTTTTTTCTTCTCTCCTGTTTTGTTTTTGTTTTTCCCTTTTTCTTGTGTGGGTGGGGGTGGCTCAAAAGGGAGTCAGATGATTTATGAAAGTCTGGGGTTTTTTGCACTTTTTCTTCGTTCGATGAAGGCGGCTCTCGGCTCTGTATACTATACTACTGTAGAAAGTAGAGAGTTGTAAGAATAACTTTTTTTTCGAGTATTATCCCGTTGAAAATAGTGGTGGAGGATTTATTTTTTAGAATAGAGTTTACCGGGGGTTGGTGTTGTACCCCGCGGGAGTGGATGCTGCAGGAAGTTGAACTTTTGCGGATGTTGAAAATTCTGGTGCAAAAAAGAGATGCTCACTGCTGCTGGCTGGTGGTGGTGGTGGTGTGTGCTGCTGCTGCCTTCACACTGGGGAAAGGTGAGTGAAAATCTTTTGGTTTTAAATTGAAAGAAAAGATTTTTTAAGATTTATAAAGGAAAATGGTTGTTTTTACTTTGAAGACAGTGTGGATGGCTTTTATTCTTTATTCAGTATGGTTTTTCTTAGCAAGAATTATGGGAGTTGGAGTCTTTGAGATGGTGAAATTATGGCTTTGATGAACGGAATTGGAATAAACTTTTAATACCAAAGTTTTAATTATAGAGAAAACTTTTAAGTAAAAATGTAGATATTAATAGATAATAAATAATTACTTATATAAACATTGGTTGTAGTTTTATTAGGTCTATTCTAGATGTTCGTTTATTGTAGAATAGGTACCTACCTAAATGATGATGGACTATTCTTGAAAAAAAAATCTGTAAAAGGTAATCTGAACATCTGCAATCCAAATTCAGGTGAAATTCAACACTATGTAACTCGAATTTCATTTTTTTTTTTGGTTTTGTCGTTTTTACTTCACTAAAATAGTGGCTTTTGTTCTAACTTGAACAGAACTTGAAATGTTAGATATATTTATTTATTTTTTATATTTATTTATATGCAGATAACTTTTGTAGCTGTTTTGTGTGTGGTTATTTGGGAAAGTTTTATACTGCAGTTTTTATTTATATCGCATCGCAAGTCACATTTCTATCTAAAATGAAATAATCCTAACTGTATTGCCTGCATTAACGGAGAACATATTCGAATCAAATTTCCTCAAAAAACAAGGTCAATGTTTTTCATCTATATATTTTTTTGTATTAGGATTGCCTGTGCAAATTATAAGTTCATTGCTGTTGAAGTCCGAGCTTATCGCAAGCAAAGCGACTAAGGAAGGACTTTTTTCGGATTTAAATGTTTATTAACTATTATAGACATCCAAACATTTCCAACTTCCGATATTTCAGTGATTATGAAGAAATATTAATTAAACCACAAATGTATTTTAATTTACAGTTAGGTGCTTTTGGAATCATTGCAGCAAAGTGGAGATGTTTAAAAGTTGAATTGCAAATGGATCTGGGAAAGCCGACATTTATAGAATCTCTACTCGTGTTTAATGTATCAATTTCAAAATGGTATAATCATTACAGAAATAAGTGATGAGCCAAGGCAAGGTCAAGACAAGACTAATATACCTAGTCTTGGTTTTGGTCCTGAGAACATAACTTAAATCTTACAGATTTAACAAAACCAAGACAAGACAAAAGAAGACTGCAAGAGCAAGACTATTTGTGTTCAGAAGAAGCGCAAAGAAGCATTTAAAAATTATTTTGTTAGTCCAGTAAGTGATGTTCAATTTCATTACAAAAGACTATAATCAAAAAAAAAACGGAATAAATATAAACCTTTAATTCGATGATTACGACCAAAAAGTTTTTGACCAGCTTTTGCGTTTATATTGGGCCACAACCAGGACCTTGGGAGCTGCTTGACTATCCATTAAGAGGATTATCGTAGACCCTGGTGTTAGGTTTCTCTATATTCTTAGGAATATTTAGAAAAATCGTCAGACGTTCAATCTAGAAGAGAAACGCTGACAGAATCACAGTAGTTGATTGTTGGAAGGCACTGGCAGAATAACTATAACTGTGTCATAGCTCTTGCGAAACTCGAAGAGTTCCCATTGGTAAGAATCTGGACGTCGAAACTTGCTCATTCTGAAATTGAGTCTCAATTTCTCTGTGAAAAACCTACATGTGTTACTAAAAAAAATTATTTCGCACAAAATAGTTGACGTAACATTTTATTATAAGAATTGTTATAAGAATTAATATGCAAGCAAGCCTAACTAAAAATAATAGTAGGTGAAACTTTATATTTATGTAGGTAACTAAAAAACATTTAGTTGTTGGAACAAAAAAATTAAAGGAATATTTTTGAGCGAATGAGAAACAGAGAAAAACAAGCGTTTGTGTGGATTTTTGGCGGCATAACTGACATAAAAAAACTCGGTCACTTTGTGCGTGTATTTTTTTATACTCTTTTGTGTATAGTATTATTGAGTTGTATTGTGTAAGGGGCTGCCGTTCGTTTTTTGGCGAATGCCTTTAGAAATTTTAATTGATTCATTGCACCTTTAGAAATTTTGACTGATTCTTTTAAATGTGCTTTGAATGTTATTCCGGTTGATTTTGATTCGTTTTCGTGTAGTTCTTTTAATATGAGTTCCCGATTAAAAATGAAATTCGCCCGCAGCTAGCACGCAGCTGGCATGCACTAGCCCGCACGGCGCCCGCAGCTAGCATGCACGCCTGAGTGAAAATAACACTAGCCCGCAGCTAGCATGCAGCTGGTACGCACGAAACTCAAATTTAAAATAAAAGAAAACAAAATTTTTCATAGAATAAAAATTCTACGCCTCATAAAAAAGATGGAGAAGAATATTATATATGTAGGTATGTAAAGTCGTCATCAGGCACATTTTGAGAATTTCGTGCGTGTGGCGGGAGAGTGGATACCTGTGGCGGGAGAGTGCATCCCTCTAGCGAACAAATTTTTAGATTTTCGTGCCAGTGGCGGGAGCGTGTATCCCTGTGGCGGGAGCGTGCGTACCTGTGGCGGGAGAGTACGTACTTTTGTGGCGTGCCTGTTTGTTCGCTATGCGTGCTAGCTGCGGGCGCGTGCGTGCTAGTAAGGAAATTTACCATGAAATTATTTTTAATCGGGTTGTCATTTTTGTCGTGCCAAACATTTTCTGACTGAAGTAACTTTACGTAATACTGAGGCATTTTCTTTGTGTTTTCATAAAGGCAAAGTTAATCTACCTCCACTTTCTCAAAATTACTTTTTCAATAATTTTTTTGAAGGATTAACTTCGAATGAAAGTGGTATTAAAAATCGTTCTAAAATTTTTTTTACAAATGTTCGTTCGTATAATGCTGCCTTTGCAATGACTAGCTCTGAGTGTAATTTGTCAAATGACACTGCAAATGGCATTTATCATTTTAAAATCCATAACATTTTCTATCACCGAACTGGTGCCTTAATTCCTGGCTATGGCCGACCTCCATGTTATGCACAATATTGTATTTCTATGATATAGATACTGCTGCTAATCATAGAATGAATAGAAATGCGAATATTGAATGTAATATTGATATTATGCGTGAAATAGGTTTGGAGTTAGATCGGATTAATCCTTTTGTTCACTCATTCAGGTCCATGTATGAATATTGTCAAAGACCTTTTTTTTTATGTGAAAGACAATTTTTATGTCGACAATCTATTTTCTTCGTATAGAGTGCAATGTCGAACAGCAGCTCTAGTCGGGGAATGAAGGAACTGCCACAACCCACCCCCGATATTTTTTAGTCCACCTACTTCCAACCATTACTATTGCGACTTTAACATCGGGGCATCGAGAAACAACTCGCTGGAGTGTTATGCCTCCTGAAACGAGTAGAATCTCATAAACCAACCGATGACATGCGCTTTGGTGGAGCAGGGAAGGGCGAAGGAAGGTTATGACAGGAGGAATCAGGAATGTAAAGAGGGAAGAAGAAAGAAGGAAAGTTATGTAGGTGGGAAAGTGGAAAAGGCGAAGGACCGTGGGCTGGCCGGGAATCGAACCCGGGACCTCTGGGATAGTAGCCAGACGCCTTTCTCTCTAGGCTACCTGAGAATATTGCAGCTGAAGTTTCTTTAAAAAGTTAATAACCAAGTTGATATTCGTCGTTTCAATGATGCTGTACAAACTGATGTTGCTGCTATTTTCAAAAATGATGATGGTGAGCCTCCTTTCGAACGAAATATGATTGTTTTTTCAAAAACAACAAATGAAATTCGTTCTGTTTCTGTTCTTGATCCTTCTTTGGAGCCTTTGCCTTATCCATTATTATTTCCACATGGTGATAGGGGTTGGCATGTCAATATAGCACACAGTTTACATTCTACTTCACGTGCTAACTTACCACGTACAAAAGTAACAATGTTACAATATGCTTCTTATCGTCTTGCTATACGTGATGAGTTTAGTCTTAAGACGTCATGGATGCGATTAAAAAAATCCTGGGAAATTTTAGATGCTCTGGAGCGACAATGGAAATGTTTCATAGTAATTAAAAATTCGCCATTGCGAATAATTTTTTTTTTTTTTTTTTGAAATAAAAATATTTAAATCGAATCGTGAATTTTATATATTTATTGTTTTTGTGACCGAATTTCGGTAACGGGCATCCCAACTAGTTAATATAAAATACTTTTCACAAGATTAGCAGTTGGTACTTCCGCAACGGTAGAAAAGTCATTATCAAGTCAAGGTGTTCTAGTAGTAGATACTGACACCACATTCGATACTGAATTATTTAGTGTAGACCTAGTTACTCTTATTGTATTTTTTGGTTAGCATAAAAAATGTTTTTTAGTATCTGCAACTATAAAAAATATATTTTGCTAAAAAATAGGTTATCACAACTAAACAAATTTTTTCAGTGTTTAAGACTTAAGAAATATTTACTGAACGAATCCTCTGACTATTGTATGTGCGAAAATAGAATTGCAGGGTGTAAGAGTGAATAGATTAGTTAAATTTACATTTCTGTGGAAAAGGACCTGATTTTCAAAAATCGTCGATTGACAATTATCAGAGACCTTGTTAACATTACACAAATATCGCTAGGGGCTGATACATTCGATTTTAAAAGACCATTTCGATCTTCGACTTGTCGCATTTGGTTTTGGTTTCAAAAAGACAATTTTTTACGAAGAGCGCCGTTTCACATCTGATTTCTGTTTACCAAAGCGACAAGATTTCTGTTTATTAAAGACGCAAAAATTCGAGATATGAGATGTGGATCTCTCAGGAAAAATAGCCATAATGCGGAGAATTTGATGTACAATTTGGAAATGCATCTACATTGCAAATGTCGAATGTTTGAAGCGAACTTTTTACGTGCTTTACGGCAATGTGTAACCGCAAAATATGAACTTCACTTATCCAAATGTCTTCAGAAGTGTCATGAAAAATTGTAGAATATGGTGCAACTTAACAACACATAACTCAAGATATGGAATGTATAGATCGTTATATGGCAATAATCTTCAACTGAGTCAAGCATCACGTTGGTGCGCTGCGTTTGTTTCGGGATTAGTATTGGCTCTCGCAATTCGAAGTCGTATTCTTTATTGATTACGCTAATATTTTCGTAAATTCTATTGAAATTTTGCCGCAACTTTTTCCTGTTTCAATTCTTGCCTCGCACTAGACTAGATCAAAAGCTTCGTTTAGGTTCTGGTTTTTCTTTTTAATCACCCGACTGAGAGATAAACTAAAAGTATCCATCGAGCTCAAAAGGAATATGGACATCTGAAAATAAATATATTCGATTTTGAGGAATAAGTCGTTTTTTCAGAAAAAAAAAGTCGTAAACGTTAGTTGAAACAGTTGGAATAAGATTAATTAATACTATTAAATTAATTTTTAAATGATTATTAAAAGTAAATGAAAAGTCGCAGCCGAAAGTAATTGAAAATCTTTAGAAGCAGTCTCTGATTCCTTCCAGATTGTGGATCAAATCAAGGGCTCGAATATACTGCAGGTTGAAAATGCAGATAAGTTTTTACAAACTCGTGTTGTTCCACCCATCTGGTTACAAAGAATTTCTTCAATTTCTTCATTGTATTTTCCTTCAGGTTTTCATCTTCATCGATTGCATTCTATAGAGGCAGGTTGCAGTTACATTGCATGCAGAGTTGACCGCTAATTTAAAGCAGGTAATCAAGAGAAGCCTGATGCTAGAGGTTGGTGGTTAGGGATTTGGCAATCAGAAATCAACCCTAAAAGTCCCTTCTGAACTTTCGAGTTAATTCGTTTGCGAATGTCTGACTATACTTCATAATCGGATCCTTAGGTACAATTAGCTTGTTTCAAAGTAAAGCCTGTTCATTGAAACAGAGGCACACTTAACACGACTGAGGTCGACTTAGATCAAGTATATCTAACAAGTAAGAATTTTAAACGAACAGATAAGATAAGTAAATGAAATTAGGTTTTATGATAGCCACGGTAGACTAAATGCTAAAGATATGTAGGTACGTATAATAACGTGCGATAGAATAATGCAACTTCCAGGAGGCCGTTTAAAGATTGGGCCAACAAGCAATGGCTAGCAAATTGCATTCTTATGCCTGCCAGTCTTAGCTGAGCCATTCATCAGGTGATAAATGTTTCGCATCCCAGCTGAGAAGGCACCTTCTGTGCAAGAAGGGAAGTTCTATTATTATTATTATTTAACCTAATTGAAAGCTCGATGAAGCATAGTTCTGCAATTTCGATAGTCTGAAGGAGAAGGTTATAGGCATTTTTGTGATACCAAGAGTGACAGAAAACAACTTTAGAAGGAAACACAAGCAAAGTTAATCATATCTAAACTACAATCTTTATATCTCAGCAAATTTGAACCATCGTCCAATAGAATTATCCATTTAAAATGATCTATACCTAGACTTCAATTTTAGTGACCAGCATTAAACGACAGATTAAAAGAGTTAAAGGCATGGTACAAAATCTACTTCCAACAAGTGGTTATTGTAAGCCCACTAAACTAGGCCATTTCACCATTTCTGAAACGGGTTGAAAACACCAGTCCAATCTTAAAGCTAAAATCTGTTTACTATCCCCAAAACCCCACGATATTTTCTTCAGAAGCAACAATCTTCCTCTTTTCTTAACAATTTCAATTATCACAATCCACACAACCCTTAAGTACCCAACACTTGAAAAAACCTTTGTTTTTTTTTTCCTTCTTCCCAGTATAAGGACTGGAATTTCCTTAAAGACAAATTTTCGGTACTTTGCTGTGTCGCCTAAAGTAACGCTTGTGTTGTCCCGGAAAAGAATCAATCGATTTCAATATAAGCCCACATAAGCCTCCCACAGACGAAAACCTAAACTTGGACCACAACTACATAAGAAATATTTTATCTCCTTAAAGGATGTTGATAACACCAATACAAAAAAAAACCCAAAAATATTCGCGCGTAAAATATATGCGCAACACACACACACTTACTTACAAATGTACAAGTTTAGGAGGAAACAAACCATTTAAAGGTATATTGCTTGTACACTTTAATGTATTTACGCGCGTTTAAATCCGTACTCCTTGAAGAGGAGATATCCTTTGTCCTTATCAACGACGAGTGAACATCTGGTTGAGCTCCACAAGTCATTTAATCGTCTTTCGGGGCCACTCTGGGTATCTTTAATGGAATCAATAGCACCAGACTCTGTATATAGTAAGTATACTACACCAGAGTCAAGGCTTTTGTTCTGTAGACACAAAATGTTTTAAGGATTTCTTCGGTTTTTTTTTGCTTATGTATTTTTTTTTGTTGCTCTTTGGTATTTTCCCTTTTTTTTTGGAAAGGGTTAAATCCGACTTTTACAAGAGTTTCGCAATCAAAAAGACCGAAATGTAAAGCTTGAATTTTGTAAGAGAGTGAATAGTTGAAGTGTTGTGGTTGACTTAAGATTACATGGGCTTTAATTTTGTAAGATGGATTCCTGTTTTCGGGGGACCTTTTCAAGCCCAGTTCAAGATTTGGGTTGTTGCTTCCATGATAAGGTCAAGCTTTATTGGATGTCGTCTCTCCACCCACTTTAGACCCACTTCTGTAGTTGCTTGAAAAATGCCGCAGACATTCTTTACCTATCTTCAAATTTCACTTAATAACCAATTATCGTTTGAGTGGAAATTTACAAAAAAAAAATCGAGTCCTTTCTTCAATTCAGGACATCGACAGCCGAATGCATACCCAACGATAGCTAATCAATGAAAATTAACACCAGAAGTGTGCCACGTGCCAAAAATAGTTGCTGTAGACATTGGATTCCACCCTCGCAGACAGAAAGTAACACAAAAATGCCTCGACCTAACCTTTAAAGCGTAGACATTGCCCTAATTTACAGTGTAGTAACAAAGTCCTTGCTTTTCACATATATACGGCCTGAATTTCAGTTCATTTTAAGTTCAGATGGAGACGGCTACAACAACGACGACGACGACAACGACACAACAGCACAGCGTCAACGATGTATGTAGTATACGTATCCTGGCACATAAGGAAGACCTCGACTTCTGCCACCCTCAACATTAGAGATACTATATAGAGAGAGACACTATACGCTATGGTCGGGCTACAACTACCCAGAATACACTTTGTTTGTTAGACGACACTTTCAGGGACGAGGTGCAGATTAGAGGTGGAATGTATGCCAAGGTTCAAAGTATGCTTTCGACCCTTAAAACTGGCGGTAAATACCCGCCGACTCGACCGACAGCCAAAAAGGAAAACACTGTGTCGTCGTCGCCGTCGCCGTCGTCGTGTGCTGCTGAAGCCAACAAAGTTGGGGTGTCCTTTATATTTCTCTTCTTCGATTTGTGGAGGGTTTTTACACACATTTTTAAAACGGACTTCCAGTAGCCGACCTCACACCACACTCCGCACTCAGAATACGCTTAACCGGCAGTCAAATTTATTTCTGGCATTTATTAGGTTCATCGGACGTCATGTGGTGGGGGAATGATTGTCTGGCAGTTGACTCTGCCACTTGGCTCTAAGCTCGTGGATCAATGAAATCTAATCAGACAAGAAAAACTCATAAAACCTGAATGGAGAAGGTCCTGCATGTCCTGCGATGGTGATAATGCGTTTCAAGGCACTCAGACCCACCGTTGGTGAAATTTTAGAAAGTTATCATAACCCCCCGAAAACATGAAACATCTGCCATTGCAGGACGATAAGATGATTGAATATGACGGCCAGGATAAGGGATAATTACCAAAAAGGACAGTGCAGCGGAAATACTATACGATATCAGAAGATATCGAATTTCTTTTAGCCAACCGCAAATGAGCCCAAATGTCGCCGCACAGTGAGCGCGCAATTCTCTTAATACCTTAGGCATAAAATCCGAATCCACTGAACCAGAAAGTCTTCATCATCATACATATAAGCCCCAGCACAAAAGATGACGGAATTGAAAAATAATAACCATCAAAATCCTCCTCCATCGTGATCCTATTTAAAAAAATCCCTGCCGGCGGCTTCATAACCATGTATGATGACAATCAGAGGTTGACAACTATCCAAAGGATCCAACCCAAAAAAAAAAAAAAAAAAAAAAAAAAAAACAATATATACATAAGCCAAATCCAATGAGAAGTAAATTTATACCTTTAGTTGTTCCTGCATGAATGACTCGAATCAAAAGGATCTTAAGGTATAGAGGACACACGCAAAAAAAAAAAATATACACACAGATTGTCAACCCAAGGACAATGTACTATTTGACAAGTCCCTGAAGCTATGCGCCGATGGAAAATGGGACAATGAACAAATTACACGCTCTTGATGTCTGTTAAGGTACCCATACACGGTCAAATTGGCTGTACAACCAGATTTTCATCAAACCTATAAGCGCAATGTATTTTGATCGGCCGACCGGCCCACAATCGATAGTTTTGGTTGTACAACCTCACTTCGTTGTACAACCAATTGGACCGTGTATGGGGGCCTTAAGGACTCACTTTTGAAATTAAAAAAAAAACACACGAAGAACGAAGGAATGAAAAAAAAATTTGAAAAAAGGGACCAACACAGGAATTTGTCATAGTCTGAAGGACTTTTTATCTTCGTGAGGATATCTTTCAGAGCTGCAGGATGAACGATGCTACCGGTTATTGAAATTTCCTTAATTCTCTAAAGGATCTGATCGCTGTTGCGTTAAATTGTCACATAATTGTGTTTATTAACTAACAAAAGGATAATTTTTGCTAGTTCTGTTGTTGATGGCAGTCTCAGGTTCAAGTGGGCTTTGAGTGTGTTTGTGTTTGCTGCTATTATGATATTATGAAGTTTCTTTTTCATATGATTTCTTTTGTGATAAAGAAGAGGCAGGACTTGAAGATAGAAAATAAACGTGTTTCAAGATTGCAAATTCGATGCGGATTTATTTTTTAGAATTTTTTGAGTGTTATGAAGTTATATAATTTGAAATAAAATTTCATTGCAATTTAAATTATTTTTTTAAATATACTTCACGAAGAATAAAGAAGCAAGAGAGGTCAGGCAGAAATGTGATCCGTTGGCAAAGCCTTCTGGACAAGACTGGAAACTTAAACTGAAAACCGATTGCCTAGGTTGCAAATATTTACCTGTGTGGTCTCAAGCAGGTGACAGTTTATAGGCAGAAATACCAGTATCATGGAGGGAGACCTACCAAACCGTCGTAATGGAAAAAATGCTTTGGGAAGTGAACAATATCCCGCATAAAAGCTACCAGACAAATGTATAGCATTCACAATTTCTTTAATGCTTCAAAAGACCCAGGACATGGTTGATCCTTGGCCGACGCTAACCTATAGAACAGACTACACTGTAGCTTCGTTCCCCTACTCCTATGAAGTTCCTATGTCTCTTTTCATATGATAAACTAAGCCTTGGAATCCTCCAGTGTACCTAATACCAGTCCTTCATGTAGTTTAATATCTAGTAGTAAGCAGGCATCGGTAGCCTATAAGTAGTTAAGGCGTCTGATTACCACACCAGAAGTATGACTCTTACCAATTCTTTTATTTTTTTATATGAAAGACTAGAATCTCAGGAAAGGCCCTTTATACTGTTGACAATCTATTTTTCTTCTTATAGAGTCCAAGGTATGATTTTTACAAAGATTGTAATGAATGGCTCAAGACTGTCGAAATGCTCTGAATTTGAATCCAGAAAGGGAAAGACCAGTTGGCAAATCACGGTCTAGGTGCGAAGACTATGATAGGGACTCAATACAAGAAACTGGTGGAAACCTGCGAAAAAGAGACGTCTGGAGAAAAGGCTAATGAAAGCCTCGAATTGCGTTGTGCAGCCGTCGAAAAAGCAGATTGGATATTTTTTTTTTATATGAAAAAACCAAGCTTAGGTGTAACCCTTTATACTACCAGTCCGTCATGTCGTTCAGTTCATGGTGCAATGTCTAGTAGTAAGCTTGGTTTGAAGAATAGAGGAGAATAGGAAAGGTTAGAGGGGGTCTGGAGGGTGTAGAAGAAAATGACGATGAACCTCACGTTTGAACTCTAAGGTGTTGTACGAGTTCGGAAATACTGACTGCGGGAGATTATTCCACAGTCGAGTTGTTCTATTCATAAACGAACTTCTAAACCGTATTGTGCGTGAACGGGGGGGCTGTAGGGTATGGGGGTGAGCCGAGCGGGCTAGTCTTGTGTTGCGGGAAAAGTATTGCCGTGCAGGCAGGAGGTCCTGAATTTCAGTGGAACAGTCGTCAAAGCAGAAAGGCTTTAATTTCCTATATTTATTGAAGTGGGAAATTTTAAAAATTGTGGTCTCAGTACAATTTATAGTCGTGTAAGGCGCAAATGTACCGTCTCGAATAAATCCTGCTCAATAATTTCAGATATAGATCTAATTTGATTAGATATAACATTTTCCAAATTAGTATACCTAGCTACAATTTAAAAAAAATATAAAGATTTTTTTCCACTAGAAATAAATTGTATAAAGCAGAGTTTTGAGATTACAGATATATTAGAACTTAACGAAAATACAAATTATATTACATATTTAACTGCTGACCAAAAAATAGTTTTCCACGACGGACGTTGGACCTAAAGCTGAATAATATCTTTCAAATAGAGCGAAGACGTGTTAGCATGTCCTGCGCACTACCAAACAAAATAGTTTGTATACACGTGTTCAGCAGTTAATGTGTTAAAGAACATGTGCACTATAACTGCTGTAAGTATCCAAAATCAACGTAATGGTCATAACCCAGCGGGAAAAGTTGGGAGCAGTTCCAAAGGGAGGGAAGTTGGAGGGCTCTCAATGGACTCCCAAGGGAGCATTATTGGAGTTATTTAAGAAATTGAATAGGCTAAGCTCAAAACTTAAAATTGTATTGATGCCATGACTCACGATTATACTGAAAACGTAAAATTACTGAAAAATTCTTATGGTACTTTAATGTTGACCTCTACTGTAGATATTTAAAAAAGCTCTATAATGCTCCTTTTTGTCTCCCAAATGGAGTGCTGGCCTAGGCGAACATCTAATGTTAAAAAATATATGGAGAGGGAGCGGAAGGGGAGCACTCCATGCTTTCATGGGAGTGCTCCTCCATTGTCCTTAGAGAACTCCATTTCCCACTGGGAAGAAATAACAAACACATTATCAAAACAGTATTTGATCAGACGTCCATTTTTAAACCGACTTCAAACATCGTCATTTTTTCTAATATATTCCCTAAACATGTTCGCAGGTGAAAAAAATATATCGGACTGATTGATTGCCGTAGCTAATCCTTTCCACCTGCGTAGAGAGAAGCCGTTTTAATGAATAATGGGTAATACTGGCGTAATAAAAAGTACTGGGGTATAGACCTGCAGACAACACCACAGGAAGTTCGGACACCTGCACCCGGACATTACCATGCCAGGGAAATCCTGACTTTTGTCACACTCAAAAAATTGCTGCATTGACGTAGAGCATCACACCAAGAGAGAACACATGAGTTTCGGACAATTGGAACGATCCCCTTTTGCCCGAGCATAGCAGCAGGATATGTTCAGTTTGGCTGTATTTTTATTACCTCTGGCCCATTTTCCTTCGATCTAGGTTATTCTCGGATAAATATTGGGTGTTTCAAAAGCACTCTGTGGGATGAAACACTTCTGCTAAGCAAGACTCTTGATTTTCTGTCATGTATATTAGTACCTAAAGCAGGAAAAATGAAACAAGGTGAAAAGAAAAAGATGATCTTAAACTCTGAACCTATCATTTGTTGTTGGTCCAGACTACGGATATATGATTGAAAAATTAAAGAATTCTGTTACAAAAGGCAAACTATCCTTATGTTATAGAACTCTGGCGATGGTTGGAATCAAAGCTAGTAGTACACGAATTCTCCAAAAATATTCTCATGGATACGCACTCTACTTAAACGCGTACAACAACGGGAAGGAACTATACAAATCCGCCCATGTATCTGCAATCTGGCAGTCATCGGGGAGAATCTCCTCTGACGTTCTTCTAGATCACAGAACTCTCAATTTTCTTTTGTAACAATCGTGTGTTATCCAATAACATAAACATGGAGAAGTATAATTCTGATTGAATTGTTGAAATTTTTTTTTATTTTTTTTTATTTTTATTTATTTATTTATTTTATTCTATTATGAATTGTTGAAATTTCACATAGCTATGCACCACAACAGAACAAGAGATTTTCTTTCTGATTGGTTTAGACAAGCGAGATGCGAACTGCCTCTAGTGATGAGCAAACCCAAGAACAAGACAAGACCAATCTAGTCTTGTTCTTGTCTTGTTTTTGTTCAGTCTGTCTTGTTATTGTTCCTGCAGGCATAACTAAGTCTTGTTCTTGTTCTTGATAAATGTGCAAGAACAAGACCATTTTTGCTCATCACTAACCCAGAGGCATGGATGTTTTGCTCCTTCGGCCATATACACCCGGTCCAACGGATTTGGAATCGTTCGTATACCAAAAGGCATGCTTCCTTTAAATAGGAGCCTGCTATGTTGTCGTGTTGACCTACTTTGAATAATCGTCGAAAACGGTTTGTTGAAGTCAAGAGTTGCAGGAATGGCATCGGAAAATTATATCATTGGCTCCTTGAGGATCGATAAATGATCCAGAAGGTCATCGGGCTCGAAGAAGAATAGCCCCAATAGACGCAGCGCTTTCCCCCTCCAGTAGGGCCTCCATAGCCGTTTTAGGCCCTCGGAATATGTGTTAGCAGGATTGGTAAGATCACTTACAAGTCAGAGAGCCGGGAAGAAGATGTCATTTCCAGCAGCCTTGAATGGCTTGGAGGTGCCAATGGCCCATTCAATCTTACCCGCACTGAAAATTCTATTTGCCTGGCCATTGCTCCTATTTTAGGAATGGCGGGCAAATAGTAGGTCCGATCCAGTGTTAAATTCCAAGGCCAATCCAGAGTCAACTACTTGAGAACCCGGGAAATGAGTGCTCATTAATAGCTCCGTGGTATCACTAATGTTCTCTGTAAAGGATGTTCTTTTTCTGATGTTCTTTTTCTTCGAAGGCCTTCCACGACCTTCGTTTGAGCTTTCTTGTAGAGCTTCCAGTTGCCCGAGCCCTTAGTCCTATTAAATAGTTTTCTGACTTCTCTCCTTTTCCTGCAGAGATAATGGCTCCAGCACGCAAGCCTTTGGTTAGTACTTCATGGTTTCGCAGAACAGCTTCTGCTGTGATAATCGTTTCCTGCAAATTAGCAGAGACAATGTCGAGATGGGTCCAGTGATAGGCATCTCAGTCGGTCTGCCGTGGAACCCTAAATGCTTACGAGGATATTGCAAAAACTCTCAATTTAAACCTTATATATTTATGATCAGACATTGATAGCTTTGAGACGTGCCACGCAGTGGCGTAGGAACGGGGGGGGGGGGGGTTTGGGGACCAAACCCACCCGGAAACGATTTTTGTATGAAGAAAATTCAACTTGAATATTTATAATATCATTTTGTAATTTTGGTGGTACATTCAGTTGTAGAAATATCACTCATTTTGCCTCGAACGCGGATCGCAAGTGGCTCATAGGTTAGGTTAAGTTGAAATGGCTGCACTTAGGCACACCATTGGGCCCATTGTGTTATCATTCTAGTGTTGGGACAAAATTCAGGCCATTTCAAGCCATTTGGACCCTTTGATAAGGTGACAAAGGTCAGAAACCCCAGTATTTTGCAGCTCGCTCAATGCGTTAAGGAAAGGTGAGCCGAGGAAGATCCCTCGTTTCTTTGCAAGGGCGGGACATGTATAGAGAAGATGGGAGACAGTTTCTTCCGTATATTTATTACCATAACTTCTGCATAATCGGGAAGTCCCAATGTTTCGGCGTGCGGACAATAACCGGTCAGCACCTTCACGAAATGGCTTACCTCGCTTTTGTTCAACTGAACAAGGGGTTTAAAATGCTTTACGTCCAAAGTCCGCCATATTATGGGAAGAGTGCGACACACTGTTGCTATGGTCCATCTTAGCGCAGCTCGGGCTAAGCTGATTTTTTTCCCAGCCAGTTTATAGGTGGCTAATAGCATTCCCAGACATGCGGCCATTCAGACCAGTCGTAGATGTTGTGACGACAGAATAAAGAGCCTTGAGGGCCTCGATAGTACACATATATTCGTATGAGGCATATTATTTATCTTTAGCTATTCGAGAGCCTCCCAGATTGCAGTGACTTCCGCTTGGAAGACGCTGAAGTGGTCAGGTAGACGAAGAGAGGTGTTTATATTCAATGCATCGGAAAAAATAACAGAGTCCACGCTGTTTCAATTTTTGAGCCATCTCTATTGATACATAATGACCAAGGAGCTCAGGAAGTTATCAACAAATTTGCTGAAAAGCGTAGGAACATAGAACTATGACTTTTATCATGTATGTCAATAGTGAACAAACTGAATTCCTATAAAAGACTTCTTCTAGTTTTATTCCTATTAAAGCATAACTAAAAATTATATCAATTTTGAAAGATAATGTTTGGAGTTCAGGACTCGACCTACAACTATTTAACCCCCCTGAAAATATTTCTTGCTACGCCACTGGTGCCAGTTCAATATTCTGCAACTGACGAATGTACTGATAAGAGACAAGTCAATCATTTCTTGCACAGTCACATTAGAAAACGTAGGTTTGTGCCCTTTGTGCGAGCGCCATACAAACAATACATCTAGTGCCTCAAACAACAAAGTCCTTACTGGTTGACATCTCTAAGTCTCGTTCTTCAGTGTTCTCATTCTACGGTCTTCCGCTTTACTTTAGCCTTCAAAGCTCCCAAGATTATTTTTAGATCACACCTGCGGTCGTCATTATGTTCCCGTTCAACTATTTCAAACAATTACTTCTTTCCATTGTCTGAACTCTCTGGAGTAGCTTTGGAGAAATTTTCCGAAACGTAGCATTATATTTAAAGTAAAGTATAACGCTTATCTTTTTTTACGATTATATACAAATAAAGATCACCGAACGTCGCCTAAAGTAATAAAATAAAAAAACCAATAAAAAACCCAAAACTCTGGCAGCCATATTTAAAAATGGCTACACCCCTTTTAATATCATATCTTATAACGTTCGATCTAAACCTGATCTCATTGTATTATTTCCGTATTCTCTTTTTTTTTATATTAATAATTCACCCCAACGCAAAAGGGTTGGTGCATAACACTACCCCGAATAAAATGGAATAAAAATCCGGTTCACAAAATTAATTCATCACTAAATGAAAAAGGGGTTGTTCTGTTCTCTTCCCTTTACCTGATCGCGCAGCATACACCGGTGTGGTGTCCTTAATATAGAGTAAAAATATACAATTGAAAAAAATTTGTGTTATCCTTTAGGGTGTACTACATGCAATCATAACACAAATTACTTTCGTTTCAATGAATTTTTATAATTTTTTTTTTTTGTATTTGATTTGATCCTCTGAGATACTTTCATTTTGGATTTAATATCCTTGATCATGCGCGGCTTGTGTATATGTGTCACACATGATTGTCAACAATTCGTCCTTATTTTTTTTTGTTCTGTCTCTTTCTATATCGCATATGTAATAAGTAAAAATCCCCTTTTGGCGATTTTTGAGAGAAGAAATATGCCCTGTTGGTATAGCCAACGCTGCATCCTTGCACGTATCCTTATATTTATTTAGGATTGACGAAATTTTGCATTGTCACACAGGATCATAATAGTTTTACTGATGCTGGTTATATGTATTTTTTTTTGTGTGTTCAATTATGTCTCGTGAAATTATATTTTTTAGGAGGATTAAATGCAGATTACAGCATATTTATTGTGCTCGTGTGTACGTGATGCGAATTTGCTCGGTCATGCGTTTAATATCCTTGCGAGCATAAAACGTAACTGGATATTTTTCGAGGATAAAAGGAAAATAAGGAAGAAAAAAAAAAATACATTCTCACAAGTTTGTCGATTTTGTTTGCACGTTTTTGCAGAAAATTTTATTTTTTTATTTTTTTTATCATAAAACTTGAATGGGCTTGTGTACTTTGTGTATTAAGCCTGGGCTTAGGTAATTTGTAAAACAATGTCCTGACTCAACAGAATTGTACAAAACATAAGAATGCGATTATCATAGGAATAAATGCGCAACAGAAGCAATCCCCTATTCCACTATATATATGGGAGGTGGTATCAGCATTATACTAGTTATCATGAAGCCTATAAAGATCCCTTGATGTCAATGTGTATAGTGCGCGGTACTGAATTGAATTTAATTTCTTCAATGATACAATCCTCAATTTCCAACATGCCTACTACATATAAACCATACTATAACAGCATAAACATATCTACCATTTTTTTCCTCATTCGTTTTTCTGTGTGATTATAAGCAACATTTTTACTAAGGTTTCCTCTTGTGCTTCTGATATACACATATTCTCTCTATTCTTTTCTACATTTGAAATTAAAATCCCAAAAAAGACACAACAAACTCAGAAGCAATTTTGTAATTTCTATGTTTTCTATGTTTTTCTTTGGATAGTGTGTTTTTTTTATAACATACATATTCCAGTATCAATAATACCTACTATAGCGCTTCCATTCCCAGCTCAGCTGGTTTAGCATTCTACTTCCTCCTCTACTCTCTCTCTATATATATTTTTTTGCTCTAAGTTAGTTGTTACTTAATTAGATTATTAGTGCCACCAGTGAGTATTAAATGAAATTTAAATAAACGCATTTAGTTTTACTTTAATTATATTTGTTTTGTGCAAAAAGCATTTAAAACTCTTTGGAATGCCGCCGCCGTGCGACCAGTGCGCGATATTTTTAGCTAAGTTTAATTCGTAACCCTCTTTATAAGGGAAGTTAGATTGGTTTTAAGCCCTTTTAAATCCTTTGTGAAATGTGTTATAAACCTCCTTCTTTTGATATTTTGCGTGCGGTACAAAAAAAAATAAATAAATCCACATAAAAGGCGCAATTGTAGCCATAGTCAACAGTATTTTATTGCAAAGGCGGTGGTAGCATTCTGTTACCTGATTATAAATTCCTTTGTAGAAAAAAACGACAAGGAACAAAAAGTATCCTGTTTATAAAGAAAAAGTGTAGTAAAACCTTTGATTTATTAGGTTCAATAGTAAGTGGAAAAAAAGCTTCCCAAAGATGATTTCGGAAGCATTCCTACAATGCAATTCTTCTTCCATAATTTTACATTCCTTTTGTTTAAAGAATGAGGGGGCCGCCCATTTGGTGAACATTGTGGCCAAGTTAAGTCTATTGTGTATGAACTCCACTAGCGGAACGGGCGAACGAAGGCAAGAACATCTTTTATTGAAGAAAACGGAACCTGAGCGGGACTCTCTGATAAACGTTATTCTTTTAAGCCAGATCAGAGCAGGGCATCCATAAAGAATATGTGGAAAAGACTCGTCGCCTTCCATGCAGATTCGGCATTCTGCCTCTTGAAACAGTCCTAGGTTGTGGAGGTGTTATCGCTGTCCTACTTGGCCAGCCAGATAACACACCAGCCCAGCCTAGCCTAGCCTAGTACAGTACAGTAGTCCAGCTAAGCGTTCTACTTCAGTCTCTTGTCTAACTTTATTCCCAAACATTTGACGGAGTCTGAGTGCTCAACTGTGGTACCTTGGATGCAAATAGGACCTAGGTCCACTTTGTAGCGTTTGGGGAAGGGTACCCGGATAGCCTTATTTGGGTTGATTATCGGTGGCTCACCATCTTTCAACTTCTCCTAGTGTTGTTCTCATGCCCTCGGTAATGGTCAAGTCAGACTTCCCAGAGACAATGATGGCAAGATCATCTGCATAACCAATGACATCGAAACCAGATCTAGATAGTTTTGTCCACATAGTTCATCCACAACTAGTGACCAGAGTAACGGGGATAAGACTCCAGCTTGAGGGCAGCCTTTAATAGCCTTAACAATAATAGTGAAGACCACCTAGGGTTGAAGAAATGGCACGACCTACAAGCATGGCATGTATCCACTCAATCGTGTGAGGATCCAGGCTTCTGAGATTCAGGGCTCTTGAAATAGAATCACAGCCAGTGTTTTTAAAAGAACCTTTGTCAATGAACGCACAGAAAGCAGTTTCCTTAGCGATTTTTAGATTTTGCTGACCAGATGGTATAAAGCAACTTCTATCGATTTAACCTTTGAGTTAGCGAACTGGGAGCTATGTAGAGGGAGAGATAGGTCTTCACAATATTGTTGCTCAGACAGGGATAAAAACTTCTACGACTTTCCTCTAGATGGTTGGAATGTATCCCCAGTTGAAGCTGGCTCCAAACAGACAGACCAGGTTGTCGACATTCAGATCGAGGCACTTCTGAGGGTGTTGCAGAAAAATGTGCAGGTACCTCAAGGTGTAGGAACCATCCTCACTTTTGAGAAGGCCCACTCCGAGGAAAGAGTCTTCGGAAAGTAGCTTTTGGATTCTAGTCATCTTTGGTAGAGCTTTAATGTCTCAAAGAACTCGACGTCAATAAATCCACTGGCCCAGACAATATCCCCCCTATGGTACTTAACAAATGTGCCTCACCTTTGGCTAAAACTCTGCGCAAACTTTTTGCCTTGTCATTTTTCTCCGGAGTTTATCCCAACTCTTGGAAACTAGCTCATGTTCAGCCCATTCCCAAAAAAGGTGAAGCCAGCGACCCTTTAAACTACCGCCCAATAGCAATTACTTCTGTTCTCTCCAAAATAATGGAGATAATAATTAATCGAAGGTTGATGAAATATCTGGAATCCAACCAAATTTTACACGACAGGCAGTACGGCTTTAGACCGAAAAGATCTACTGGGGACCTTCTTGTGTGTCTGACTGAGGTTCTCAACCAAAACATCCATCGCTTCGGCGAATCTGGTTTGGTTGCTCTAGATATATCCAAGGGTTTCGACAGAGTATGGCACCCCGCTCTGCTGCTTAAACTCCAAGCTATTGGCATCGACTCAGTTCTAAGGAACTGGATTGAGAGCTTTCTTTCCAGCCGTTCAATCATGGTAGTGTTGGATGGTGTCGACTCCAACCCTCATTCCATCTCGGCCGGCGTTCCCCAAAGCTCGATTCTCTCACCTGCCCTCTTTCTTATATTCATTAATGACCTGCTCTCAATCTCCTCCAACCCAATTCACAGTTTCGCCGATGACGGTACTCTGCGTTACTCCCACACCTTCGATAATATAGGACAAGCACGTGCCAGACCTTGTCCCGTAGACCGTGAACTCATGTCCAATTCTATTAACGGGGACATTGAACTTATTCTTGCTTGGGGCCGCAAGAATCGTGTCGAATTCAACGCAACCAAATTAAGTACTGTCTCATCTCTACAAAAACCTGCACCACCCGTCCCTCTATCTCAGTGGACAAAAAGAATGTAATGGCTGACCCATCTCTAAACATCCTAGGCGTAACCTTATCTTCAGATCTGCGATGGAATAATCACATATTCCAAATCGCCAAACAGGCTTCCGAATGCCTGGGTTTCCTCAAGAGATGCAAATTCGTTCTTCAGCCAACAGCTCTGGCTACAATCTACAAGTGCTTCATTCGGCCCCGCCTTGAATACAACTCGTATATCTGGGCGGGTGCCCCAAAAACCACCTTGGCTTGGCTGGACAAGGTGCATAACCGCGCCATCAAACTCATTGGAGATAGCACCCTTTGCTCCTCCATCGACCCTTTAAGCCATCGCAGGAGTGTAGCAACCCTAAGCAAATTTTACCGCTATTACC
This sequence comes from Thereva unica, assembly GCA_949987705.1. Lineage (NCBI taxonomy): Eukaryota > Metazoa > Arthropoda > Insecta > Diptera > Therevidae > Thereva > Thereva unica. The sequence goes on from OX465285.1 coordinate 76,069,055, forward strand.
ATAGCGACTGTTCCACTGAAATCAGAAACCTCCTGCCTACACGGCAAATTTTTTCCCGCAACACAAGACTAGCCAACTCGGTTCACCCCCATACGCTACAGCCTTCCTCTTCGCGCACATTACGTTTTAGTAGTTCGTTTGTAAATAGAACAACTCGATTGTGGAACTCTCTTCCGCAGCCGGTGTTTCCGAACTCATATAATATCTTAGAGTTCAAACGCAAGGTTCATCGACATCTACTCACGCACCCTCCAGACCCCTAACCTATCCTTTCTCCTCTATCCTTCAAATCAAGCTTATTACTAGACACTGACCATGACTTGAACGACATGACAGACATGTAGTACAAAGGGTGATTCCTAAGCTTGTATTTACCACATAAAAAAAAAGGTCTCCCGCTGTTTCCTTCAGGTAATCCTCAACTCCTTGTTGTAGGCTGTGAGGGTGAACCCGTACCTCTGTTGACGTATTTGATTACCGTCTTGGTTAACAAATTCACTTGGACTATTCTCAATGCCTGAGGCTTGCTTCTACGTTTAGGTCTATGAGAGCTTCTCGAATCTATTCAGTACATCCGTTGTTAAAGGCGCTTTCTAAATCTATAAAGGCTGCCAAAGCATATTGTTTGTAATTCAGGGTCTTTTGAATAGTTCCCACCAGTTCTTACAGAGCTGTCTCGTTGGATCTACCACTGAGATAGTCATATTGAGCTGGTGAAAGTAAAGTCACATTTACCGATTGGGTGATAGTGTGTTAAGCACGAAAAATGTGACCACCAGCCATGGTATTACTACCTCAGGTAGTCTCTGTTGCATGACTGGTAGTATGCTTTCAGGGCTGGGTGCTTTGAAGTGGGAGAAGCTATTAATCGCCCTAAGGACCTTTTCGTTTTTGATAATAGCGGAAATCTGTCCGTTCCCTGATGCTTCGACCTCGTTTGCGTCCTTGTAATCGGGAAAGTGTGTATTCATCAAAAGCTCTATAGAATTGGCCTGCGATTCTGTCCAAGCTCCATTCCCTTTTATTATAAAAGACGGACTGGAGTGTTCTTTGCACAGGATCTTGCATAATCTGTCTCCATGGACCATGGTCTCCAGTCCATGGACAGCTTGGTGTGCAACGTGATGTGTGAACACTTCGTGCTTGGGAATACATATGAAAGTTAGGGTGTTGCCCCGATTACACACTGCTAGGTTCGTATTAATGGTATAATCGAATAGTGACTACCTTCTCTCGTTATTCTCGTTGATTCCCCAAAGCGTCTGCCTCGCATTGGCCTCCACTCTACGATCAGGTTGGCTCCATTCGATTTTGGTTCTGCAGGTCATGAGCCATATAGGCTGAGACTAAGTAAAGACCCTTCCCCTCCAAACTCCAATTCAACAACCTTTAGGTCCGTTGAACTTAAGTTCGGGCAGAGGAGGGCTTTGATATTCCTTTTAATCAAAATACAGGATCTTGATTTGTCTTGATCCGAGCGCTGGTATAAGCTGTTGTATTGCCTGTCCGAGAGCCGTAATCGTACCGAGGGCTCTGAATTAAGGTGACATCCAGATTTTCCTCCTTTAGAGTGTTGGAGGTTAATCTGACCGATCTGAAGCATTTTCCAATGCCCTCTGAGCGTCATCATCGGCGCCCTCCTTCGAACCCGGATAAGTTTTCCAGGTTATAGAATTCGTTTTAGCAACCAGATGCGAGCTCTAGGTCTCCTCGAGATATCCACAGATGGACGTAGCTTGACCCTCATGCATTTCCATACGTCACAGATGTCAGTGACACGTTCGCCTAGGAAGTCCCTTAAGGCCTGGTCTCTTATCTGATTACCCTGACCCTCTGACTATGTATATCCTAGGAGTCATAGCAGGGTGTTGTTCCTCCATTGCCTGAGAGGATGCGGTCCAATACCACTCCGATGATTTGGCTCCCACCTGAATCCAGGTTTCGGCGCTAATGCGTCCATTAAAGTTACTTACAGATGGTGTCTGACCATCTCGCTTAGCGGCCTTTCTGGTTCCGGGTGTACTCCGTTCTCGCCTAGACTTTGCTTAATCTCATTACACTAATACAAATTCACCACTAGAGGTGAATTATTTGTGATGTCTCTTGTGGCTGGGGCGCTTAGAATACCAAAAGAGGTGATGATCACAAACGACAAGCTCGAGTCACAAAAGCTTGTGACTTATGACTGGTCACAGTTAAGGATAGGGGGTGAGAGTATGCTAGAATTAGAAATTGATGTTTTTAAGTGTTAGCTTAAGTAATTTTTAGATAAATTATTTCAACCACAAATTCTCTATTGTTATTATGCGCCGTATTTTGAATTTACTTTATGTCCTCCCGCGATACTTAACGACTGAACTAAATACCATTCAAATTCATTCCTCCCTTAAGTCTAATTTGCACAAGTGTAAAAATTCCGCCCAATTATAAATCTTCTACGGTCTTAAGATGACATCGAAAAACCTACCTGAAGGTACACATCGTCCTTAAAAGTAAAACAGGCCCAAGAATGGCATAAAAATGATAAAATTAAATTTGTTTTTGTTTTTTTTTGTCGTTTGCACTGGAAAAAAAATGGTCCCAACTAAGTTGATCCTCATTAATTTCTTGTTTCGCTGAATGAACTCGGCACCAGAATGTTGTGCTTGTCTCGAGGATTACCTGAACATCGGCCAATTCGTGGCCGCCGAAACTCCTTCATAAATTATTAATGGTCATCGTCTGTCTGCTCTTCTCAACACGCCATTTATTTCATTTCTATTAATTTTATTTATTTATTATTTGTTTTATTTTTTTTATTTTTTTTTTTTTGCGTCTTAAAGACGTTTTCATTTTCGTTTTTTTTGTAGTTTAAATTGTGTTCGATTCCCATTCGTTCGCCGCGCCGCGTTGGCTGTTCCGCCTTTTGACGCCGCAGTGTTCCAAACGGTACGCCCACGGGTTTTGATAAATCTGACTTTGATTGTTGTTCAGATGTCAGCAGTTCTTATGTTGGGATATGTTTTAAAACTGACTCTCGAGTAAAATGGTCCGGATAATTTTAGGATTTTCCTATTGACAGCGGGCGAATGAAGAGCGTGTTCCATCCAGGAAATATCCGCCAGCGGTTGAATGGCCACAATTGGGATTTATTGCACGTGTGTGGGTCTGCGTCATGGTGTCGTCCTGGTGCTAGAACAGAGTCGAAGGAACGACAACACGAACAGTTCTAGGAAATCTATTTTAATTTTGACACGTTCATTGTTCTTTTATCGTAATTATCTAAGCGAACCAACTTCAGATATTGGACATTGTCCTTATAAATATGCATAGGATGTAGTAGGCACCTACCACCAGCCCGTACCGGGGCGAGGATCTCAGATAAAGAAATGCCGATAAGTCACGTTGTTATGTAATTCATGTCCTGTTCTGTACAACAAAATGATTCCGGCCGGGTCCGCGCCCCCGGACATCTTGCGCACCCCCGAAAGCGATTTTCATCTCTCACCGGCAATTATCGAGCCTTACATCGGCACCGACTTAAAACTGCTTTTTTCCATTTTAATTCGGATTTTTCTGCCATTTTTTGTTGTTGTTGCTCCGCTCGACGACGGCCCGATCTATCCCGATTTCCTCGCGTGAATTTTTCCTACAATTGAAAATTTGTTCCGACAAAACATCTCTAGGCTGCCTTTATTGGGCGCGCTGCATGCAGCCAGCAGGCAAAAAGGACCAAGCTGCACAAATAATTAACAACTTTGATTTTTTTTTCTGCATTTGCAAATGTTTGAATACGACTTAAGGACAGTACCAGAAAATCGTGACTGAGATTATTTGCATACAAAATTCTGAATCTGGTAGAATCTGGGAAGGTAATGGACGGAATTCCTTCCGAAGGAAACATACAATCCAGACAAGACCTGTGAGGCGGTAAAGGCGGTAGACTGTGGGGACGCTTCTTTTTTTCGAAGTGGATATATGCGCGGGGCTTAAATGAAATTAAATCGAAAATTTTGCTTCGTGTGTTTTTTTTTTGTTTTTTCCGGGCACAACAAGGAGCCTAGATTCAGTATTGAGACATAGTTTCGATGGTAAGGCGCCATGGTCACATGGGAAGGTGCTGCAGAGCAGGGCTTAGATGGGAGACAATGAAAATCGTGGTATTAGGATAAGTTATGTGTGAATAAAGGATATTTTTGTCGCAATTTGTTGGGAATCCTTTGAAATTTGTTTTAGGTGCAGCTTGATTTTATTTGTTACAAAAAGGGGAAGCATGGGGCTAATTGAATTTTAGTGTTGGACTAATTACTAGTCTTCATGTTAAATCAGGGAAGCAATGAGCGATAAGATTTGTTATAAAATACATTACCTATTGGTAAATATTTGTCCATTCCATTTTAGGCGGTAATAGCATGGTTTAAGAAGTACATGATTTATTATGATCATATTGTAGTTAAATAGAAGCTTCGTCTATTCATTTGAGCGTCATCAAATGGTACTAGTAAAAGCCCTCGTGCATTGTAACGCCTTTTAATAAAAAAAAAACGTATGTGTGCACAGTCTTGGATAATAAAATATAATGAACAATGTATTTGGGTACCTACATAAACAAAACTAGAGTTACCTATAAAAAATTCAAAATTCGATGTTGAGCGCCACCTATCGGAAAAAGTTTGTACTGCATGCACAACAGGCACCTATGCAGTTATAGGTACTCATTATATGTCTCGTGCGCGTAGATATTGACGTTACCGTGGCATTTAGCACCTCAATATTTTCCCCATCGTTCATTGGGTTCGATATATTCGTTGTTTCAATTATCATTAGACCCAATTATTTGCGAAGATAGCAAACCATAATGATCCACAGTATTTCCGCCAATTGAAAGAACAAAATATCGCAGGGACAGCATTTCAGTTGTGTTTTTTTCGATTATTGAGCCATGTTGTCGGTCTGATCCGATAGTCGGAGCAGAGTGAAAAAGTGGCCTAAACACGCCTAAGAAAATACTGATGCATCCCGTGAAAGGCCTTACATTTCCACTCGCTTTCCTCCGACTATCGGATCAAGTTTGGCGTATGAACCGATAGTCGATAGTAGGTATGAACCGATGCGTAGGAAAAAGTAGCCTAAAACATGCCTAAGAAAATAGGTATGCCGTGAAAGTCCTTAAATCGGACTAGCCGTTTCTAACTGAATTGGAATGATAAAACTAGTTGGGATGTGGGTTTGACCCCTTCGGTCCACACAATTAACTTCCCAGTATGATGAACGAAGATGGAATAAACTGACTTCTTACAAAATAGTTATTACGTTTAGCACTGGTGGAAAATTGGCTAGTATCAGAACTGATGACAAAGCAATTCCGAGAAAAGCTAGTTCAAATAACTATAATAATAGTAAATCCACAAGATTTTTCTATTTTCTAGAGAATTTGTTTTTCCTGAACATTAGCAAACAAACATGTCCTCCGTATTTCGTTCGCTGCACTAAAGCGGGTGATCAAATTCGTATTGAGCGTGCTGACAAACTGACTGCCGTTGACAAACTGAGAAGCGAGTGACTTCATTTGGAAATTCCAAAGCTTTCCGGAGATATTAGCAAAACTGTAACTGTTAAGTACTTGTCAGACTTGAGCAAAAAGAACAAATTTTGCGGTAACTACTGAAAATCCCGGGATGAGCCGCAACTTTCTGAAACTGTATCACGCGTAGAAAATAATTCCCCGTCAAAAAGTGCTAATCCAAGGTTTGAAAAATTCGCGCTGTTTGTAAAGGTTAACGAAATTTTTGCACGATTTTGAAAGGTTGTCGGATTTTGACAAGTGATGTTTTCTTCGAAGGCTATCGCTGTGCAGAACCCAAAAAAAGATCATTTCGTTTAGAACGGGTCTCATTACATCGAGTTTATTAGATATTAGCAAAACTTGTCAATTTAAGGTCTTTCTGACAATTAGCCGAAGTTTTTCTATTTAAACAAAAAAGGCCCGACCGAATATTATGAAATTTTTATCAGAGCATTTCTTCGTTAATATTCTTTTTTCGGCACCTCAATGAAGTCGATATAGTTTTTAGTTTGGGCGGTATCGTGCAGGCACAAAAATCATAAACGTCGTTTAAACAAAAAAAAAACGGTTCGACCGAATTCTATGAAAATCTTTTCAGATCATATTTTGGTTAATACTCTTTGAACGGCACGTCAACTAAATCGATATCTTTTATAGTTCGCGCGATATCGTGTAGGTACAAAAATCACTTATGTCATTTAAACCAAAAAACCGCTCGACCGAATATTATAAAAATCTTTTCAGATTATATTGTCGCTAATACGCTTCGAACGGCACCTTAAGCAAATCAATATCCTTCGTGGTTCGGGCGATATCGTGCAGGTACAAAAATCACTTACGCCGCTTAAACAAAAAAACGGCTCGACCGAATTTTATGAAAATCTTTTCAGATCATATTTCGGTTAATACGCTTCGAACAACACCTCAACGAAGTCGATATCTTTTTTGGTTCGCGCGATATCGTGCAGGAAAAAATGACCACATACGCACACACACACACACACATACTTCCTCCCAATTTTTTCTTAAAATGCTCCTGGGACCTTGAAAGATGAAAATACGTCGAAATATTGGATTTCGATTTTCGAACCGATTACAATAACTTCCTATACTGGGAAGTTAAAAAAGCTACCATGCTCTTTCCTCCGACTGTCAGATTGTGTTTTCCGTTCGAACCGATAGTCTGATTCGAGTGAAAAAGCTGTAGCCCAAAACATGCCCAAGAAAATACTGAATCTTGCCAGGAAAGTCCTATTTCAATAGGATTAGCTGTTTCCGATATTAACCCCGACAAACAGGCAGACAAACAAAAATTGTAAAAAAATACCATGAAGCTTCTTACGGAGGGTAAGCACTTTACTGCTTCAAAAAACTCTAGAAGGCTTTTCGAAGCGATTTTGTCTCTACTGGGATCCCAGCGTGAAATTAATCAAGCGCAGTCAAAAGCAGCAAGTATGTAGCCTTCCAATTCATTGGATTGGAAGGTCTTTGGAAGCACGCACTCTTTACTCCCAATTCTTGCTTTGGGGAGTTCAGATAGCATGATTTCAGAGAGCTTCCATAACATATGAATTGGAAGCGCTTTTTTCTTGCTTCTTTTGGCAGCGCTTGATTAATTTCCTGCTGGTTAAGGTGCGGACGCTGTGCGGGTATGTGAGGCCTGGACTAAAGAGTAAGATAGTAAGAAACCTATATCAATCGCACTTCGCCTCACTTCAAGTTGGTGGGTGGGAATTTTACTGCCTCAAAAGAAGTAGAGAAAGAAGGAACCCACCACTACGTATTTACAATTCACCTCGCCTCGTTTAAGTTTTCATATTGAATTTTATTGCCCCAAGCGAATTAAGAAAGAAGAAACCCATGTTTCTCCCCTATGTATCTACGTATTTACTATCCCATCTTGGCCAATTTACTCAGGTATGTTAAATATCGCAAATCAAGAATGATTTTTTCTCGATACGCACTCATACAAAGAGTACCTAGTAACCAGGACATTTCAAAAACTTGAGGCTTCAGTACAATTTACCATCACGTAAGGCACAAATGTACTGCCTCGTGTAAGTCCACCTCAACTCTTATGTGATGCAAGTCTGGGATATGTGCTCTTTTGCAAAGGATTTTTAGAGGTGGGTCAGCCCTTAATTTTAGACCATTTACTTAAAGGAATACGTTTTGGGAAGTATTTGACTTTTTTTGGCCTTAGTTGAGAATGGCTGAGTTTTTCATAAGTTTGCGATCTTTAAGAAAAATTCTGAAACATTTATGTCTTACAGTAACTAAGGCGAAATAGTAGCCCAGGGTAGCAATGGCCTAAACATTTTGAAAAGACCGGTTCTCGTTTGATAACCACAGTCAAGCAAGCAGCCCTTAGTGCTCTAAGTACTTAGATTGAGGGCGGTATATAAGATCTATCGCACACACGGACCAGGAAAAAGTGGACCGTGTTAGGTACAATTGCAGCTCATATATGAAAGAAGTAATCTTTTAAAAATAAATGTAAAGAAATGTCCTTTTGTTTGATAATAAAGATTACCCGATCAAATTGATTTTTTTATTTTGTTTTATTTTTGAAAAAAGTATCTCTAGATGAATCGCTCAATATTTATCTTATTTCGACACAAAAAAAATTGGAGTAAGACTAACCCCATTTTTTTTAAATTTATATTATTAGTAAAACTAATATTTTTTTAACATATTCAGTTGACATTTATAAATAAATTCAAGATAAGGCAACTGATATTCATATGCATCGCAATAAAATACATTCACTTATTGCATATCGCAACGAAAACAAAATATAAAATACATTTTTATCTAAAACTTTATTTGTTTTCCCTAAATGCATGATCATCACTAAATGTAATATACATAATCCAAACAACCATCCTACACAGCACCAAAAACCGAAAAAATTACATCCCAACCAGAGCAAAAAAAAAACCATTTTGAAAATCATAAAAACTCTTGTCGAAATGAGACATTTTAATAAAAAACAAGAAAAAATACAGTCAACAAACAAGCATCAGAAGACGAAAAAACCCCAAACACGGTTCATAAAATTGTGTACAAAACTACTTTAGTATGCGATCATAAGTTACCAAAAGATGCATTCCTCTATACCTTAAGTCGTCCCTATACTAGAAGAAGGTAGAAGAGGGCCCTAAAGCAGCTCACCTAATTTAAAATTCAACCGAAAAACTAAAGCTCATTTTCCACTTAATGATGTCACTGGATTATCAAAACAGACCGAGAACGCATTAAAAACGCATCAAAAACTGAACGCGCCAACTCTAGTCCCTCGCATTTTATCTACTTAACAAGTTCTCAACCGGATTCTCGTCATAGTATCATGCCTGGAACTGCCATAATTTCGGAATGTGAAACTCCTGATATGTTTGTTCACACCATTTTCTCCACCGCGAGTTGTGTCGGTGTCGTCCAGATTGTTTGGAGGAGACGACAGACACCGACCGACCGATCTTGAACCGAAAAAAATAAACCAAAATCTTTCATCTATTCGCCCACCAAAAATACACTAAGAAATCTATGGTGGATATGTAAGAAGAAGCCGAGGAGAAAAAACTGGAATTTATCCACATAGAAATTTTATCCAAGATATTGCGCACCCGCTGCCGACACTGCAGGGCCGCTTTTAGACCGAAATGACAAATTTATGAACATAATTTGGGACCGATTTTCAATTTTATGCCGCAAAACTCGGTCCGCATACTAATCGTACCTGGCCGCGCGGTACAGAACTGGATAAATTTTTTGTTTTTAGCCGAAATTCGATAAGAAAAAAGTCAAGGAAAATTTTCCAATTAGAATGCCGCCTTCGTACGCCGCGCCATCGTTCCCTCATTTCAATTTTTATATTTTGGGAAAAGACGAAATTAATAGTTCCTAAGGTACTTTTAATAATCCTCCGCGGAGCTGGGAGCGCACACCGTGAGTGGGTTACACTGGTCCCGCGCTGCACCAGGTGAGGCACCGCACAGCTCAATCGCTGGAGGCAGACATTTCGGCGTCTCTTTGCTGACGACAGCACAGAGGCGAACAGCCAGAACAACAAAAACAAGCTCCTCACCTGTCCGAGCCACCTTCAGCGATTATTCCCCAGAAGTTATTACCCAGAAAAGCGAGATCCTAGAAAAGAGTCACCCTCGAGAGACGAGGGGAATTCTAATTAGTCTTCAATTAGTACCTCAACCATGATGAGCAGCACACATCGCCTCTTATCTATCTGCTGTCCTGCTAGATGGTGGTAGCAATTAATTACCAGGACGTCATCCACATACGCGTCCAATCATTTCACCGATATCCTCCGATATCGCCCCATCCCCTAGCGGCAGTTATTACTTATCAATAAGCACGGCTAAGCCGAGTAATAACCGCAATAACAGTTGACCATAATCCAATTGAGTCACGAGACCTGCAGGGAGTGTTCCGCCAACTGGATGCCGTCTCGCGGGTCTCGGATGAGTCTTCCCTACGTCTGCTGATATCACAGGGCTAATAGAGCCCCATCCCCGGCACGCTGCTGCTATCGACTCTGGATTTTGATAGCGTTATGACGGTATTACCCGCTGGCATGCTCTGTCCAAATAGCGCCCAGCGCCCGCTAATGAACTCCTCTCGGCGGCGAGGGCTTGATTATGGCCTGATTTATGGCCGCAGGAACGGTGACTGTAAAAATTGTTTAGACCAAATGAGATTGTAAAACTACGCTCTAAAAATAGTGGATGTCGGATTTCGTGGCTTAACACCAAGCTAAGAGCATAAATGGGGGATTTACGGGGAATTACCGCGGGTCTTTAAATGGAAAATGGAAAAACGGAATTCTGGCGCTTTCCTTTCGGTGGGTGTAGAGCTTGTGTCTTAATAACGAACGAAGGAGAGGTCTTAGATCACCTATCAATATTTTAGAGTGTTTTTGCTTGACTGTTTACGGGATTAAAAAATTACTTACTTCGGTGGTATCCTTGATGCCCTGTCCCTAGCTGCGCCGAGTGAAACAAGCATAAAAAGAGATTAATTTGGAAATAAACTAAAAACACTTAACCCATCAGTGGTGACACCATTCAGACTTTAGGCGCTAGTGACGTCGGTTTTATATATGTATGCGAGTCGATTATTCAAGGGATGCTGAATAGGTCCATTGTTTGCGGATTCCTTTTCCTCCCTTGTGTAGAGTTATCCTAATCAAGCCACGGTGTATTGCCTTAGTGCTCCTACACTACGATTATCCCAGTTATCGCAAAGAGTTGTTTGAAAGGAGCCTGTCTCGTGAGCTCTAGTCACAGAGGTTCCGTAATATAGGTCCTTCCGCTTGCGTAGCCTTCTTACAGAGACTGGTGGCAAATACAATCTTCAAGAAGTCTCACTCTCATTCCAACGTAGAGGGCAGTACCAACAAGTCTTCTCGCTGGCTTCACCGGTTAATAATAGGGTACCAAAGCTCTATTTTGCTCCGGCTTTCACCTAGCAGAAATTACGTCACCTTGTTTTGTTTAGTCTCGTACTGCCGAGTCATAGGTTTGCTCAGCTGGTTAGCGGAGTCAACTTGTTTCAGTAGACTGTTTGGTTTTAAATTCTTTGGTTATGGGGCTATGCCCGAATGGGATTGCAAGGTGAGCAGTTAGTGCCCCTTTGAGGACAGCCCTGCTGCATCATGTGGACCCCGTGTGGATTGCCCTATAGGGCTCACCCCGGGCATCTAATGCCTTGCTTCATTCATGCCTCGTCATAGGGATTGCCCCATTTGGCAACTCGAAAAAAATCATTGCTAGCCGATCACGGGGAGAAAAAAAAGAGGTCGAAAAATTTAAGTATTTCGGCGTGTTGTCGAAAGCTTTATATTTTTAAACGCGAGGGTCGTTTTGCCAATTCTGTCCCCCAACTGAGTACTAATCACGATCTATGCTGCTTGACCTCTCTAATCAATCTAGAATTGGCCTATTGAATATGCTAAATGGCAACCTTCACGGTAACCAACCAGAACTAAAGCTTACGGGCTTTTAAAATTTTTTTTTAAAATGTAAGGTAGAGGCAGGGATTGCCTCATTTCATTTGTAGTGAGGTTTGCTTTATAGAGTCCTTACGAGAAACTGACATGGGATGCTTTTCTTCAGTATCGGTGATTTTTTTGTGTGGTGTTTATGAAGAAACTAAAGCCCTCTTTTGGCATGCCCCTCACTTGCCCCATGACGTCCTCATGAGGAACCTACGGGGAAATCTTTTTTTTTCGGCATATTTTTAAATGCTAGCCGGGTGGGGTTAAAAAAGGTTTGGCTATATAGTTTGAAGCTCCTTACAGCTCTAAGATATAGCCAGAGACCAAAAGGGCCTTCCAACTAGGTTATTAGGTGTATCTGAACTATTTTGAGTGTGGATTATCCCACCCGAAGCGAAAGTGGGTGCGCACTTTTCCTTCCATCCCCACGCTCTTCGCCGCCCCTGTTTCAGACTGTTATTAACCTATCCTGTCCTATATTTTCTATTTCGAGCCTTAAGCTTACATTGCCTATGATGGGTATGACAGCTCGTTGTACGAAGAGTAACTTCTAAGCTTAGACTTTCATATAAAACAAGGTGAATAGTATCCTATAAAAAGTCCCATAAGCTTTCTATTTTCCCTTTATATTTTCTTTTCTTTCTAGGGACCTTGCTGGCCGACAACTATTTTTACGTACACGTAGTTTAAGTTTCTGTGGTTCCTGCGCAACAAACATTTTATTCCTATATGCACCTCCAGGATCTTCTTCTTCTTCGATGGCTCTATAGCCCAATTCGAGCCTTGGCCTCCATCAGCTTCTTCCTCCAGGCGTCTCTCTGCTCCGCAGCTTGTCTTCAGTTTCTTGTGTTGAGCAGTTTTGCTGCATCGGCCTTAACATTATCTTCCCACCTTAACCGTGGTTTGCCAACTGGTCTTTTGCCATCTGGTAGTAAATACAGGGCTTATTTTGGTATCCTTGAGACATCCATTCTTTGGACATGGCCGGCCCAACGTAAACGTAGTAGTTTGGCATGGGTCAAAAGTTTACATAATATATCCAATTTGATTTCGGATTTCTGGGAGATACTCCATGCTTCACATCCATACGTAGTTACTGTGGTTTTGTAGATTCTTATTTTGGTTTTTCTGTGGATGTCTCTGGATTTCATTACTGGCAGTAGTGAGAAGTACGTTCTGTTCGCGGCGTTTATTCTTCTTTGTACGTCTACCGTTTCATCGTTGTCTTCGCTGACTGTGGACTCCAGGTAGATAAATTGGTTTACCCGTTTAAAGTTATACCTGCAAGATCTTCTAGGGTATAATTCTTGTCTACTCATCATTTCTTGATACAATTCGGTACTAGCCCTCTAAAGGTAGGAGGTCATGATTCTGGCCTCTCGCAACTGTACTCTCCACCGGTTCCGATTCTGAGCTGTTGTCGTTCAGTTTGGCATCCCTAAGCTCTGAGTGAACTGGTCTACGGCATCTTATTGCTGCCGCACCCCATATATTATTAATTCATTCATGTATTATTAATTCATTACGTCTACATCAAACTGTAGTATTGTATTTGTCAATGGGAAGTGATAATTGGAGGTCGAATATATAGGAAAAGAAAACGTCGTGGTATCAGGGTGGGTTTTATGCAGACCCTTATTTAATGTTTTTTTTTGTGATCAAATGCAATGTTGATATCACTAAATTCCCACATTTTATTTGCTAAGATAAACTGAGATAAGAATTTGGAAATTGTTAATTACTTCGATGTTCCCCGTCCAGCCGACAATTCGTTTTCAGGCGTGCTCATCGTTCTCCTGAGTCTAACGCGTCCACTCCAACAAGGATGGAATACTACCAGGGCCGGCGCTTGGTGTTTTTGCGCCCGGTGCAGAATGCCTAATTGCGCCCCATCAGCTGTTCATTGTTTTATAGGGCAATGGAAAAAGACACAAACACTCTGTGGAAAAATACACAAACACTCTGTGAAGTTCTTTTAATATGTATGAAAATGAATTTATATTTTTCCTTTTTTAGAAGTGTTAAATTTTTTTAAAATCGTAATCTCTGTAATTGCGCGCACTGCAAGTACACCATTTGCACCTATGAAAGCCTGTGTCCAATCAGGATTTACTTGGCGATCTTGCTTTTGTGCTTTGATTTGCTTTACAAAACTCTCCCTCTAATACTGTTTCTTTAAGCTTCGTACTGCTTAGGCTTCTGGTAGATGGCTTTCAACAACTTGGGCGCTTTCAACAACTTCATAACAAAGGTGAATCGCCGAATTATTGATCTATAATAGTACGTCTGCAAATCAAGAACTATGACACTGTACGTGCCGGCCAACAAAACATAGACGACGAAAATAGGCGAACGAAATGGAATTGATTGGCCAGACCTTGCAAAGGAAAATGGAAAAAGAGAGAAACACTTTTTCGAATTGCCCCGTTTAATTGCGCCTGGTGCAAGTGCACCATTTGCACCTATGAAAGCGGCGCCCCTGGATACTACCTATCGAGATGTTTTTACGGCAGTGTGCCTCTCAAATTTTAGTTCGTGGGGTCTGAATACAAATGTGGTCTTTTCGGGCAACCAGCCTAGGGTTCTCACGACATGGACCTGCCGCCTCACATGTAGTACACCATAATAAGGCTCATGATAATATACGAGGCCTTAGTGTGGTCACATAGAACCAATTTTTCTATCAAACTAAGCAAGATTCACAAAATGACCACTCTTCCATCACCGCGGCATTATAACATCCTTCGGCATTTCCATCCTTCGAGCTAGGCTTTCTAATAGATATTGCAGAGTGACGAGAATAACATTCGAAGTGAACACTGAGCTTAGACTTTCATAAAAAAAACCACCGTTGCCAATAGATGGCACATACAGCAAAATACTGGGCAAAAATGTCTAATCAGAAGCATCAAATGATAAGCTACATAGGCATCTGCCAACAAATCCGAATCTTTTGATTTCTGAATTTTTATCAGCGTCATATACAGGGTACGGCAAAAATCCGGCAAAGGTGCGACAGTTCCTGACAGGTAGGTTTTCGTGAAAAAAATTTGGAATAAAAGTGGCTCTACTTGGAAGGTGGAATTTCAAATGACAGCTCTAATTTTTTTTTCTCGGATTCGCACTCTTCATACTTTTGAACGTGAAAATTCGATTCGACAGCCCCGGTCATGCATCAACATCTACGGCCAAGCCAAACATTCATGACTCCAAGGGCGTTTCCAGCCCTAGCTTACGGGGGTAATTAAAAAAAAAGAAAAAACTGAAATATTTTTTTTATTCCATAAAGACAAAACAATCGAGATCAAAAAATATAATTTGTATAAAAAGGAATTTATATAATAATAAAATAAAAAATAGGGGTTTTTATTTTGTTTAGAAAATCGCTTTCTACCCCCTACTTTTTTGTGGGAGGAAGGATGCAGAATTGAAAAAAAAAGTACAAAACCCCTATTTTTTTGCAGATTTAGATTCTTCTTGAAAAAATATGAAGATTTTATTCTTATAATTTTTTTTGTGACTCGCCTTAGATGGCGCTGTAATCGGCGGAAATTAATAAATCATAAAAAACTTTTTCCTCCGATTACAGCGCCATCTATGGCGAATCGCAAAAAATGTTTGGGACAAAATCTTCATATTTTTTTATGAAGATTCTGAATCTGAGGGTTTCCATTTAAGTTTTTGAAGTTGCACCCCCTACCCCTAACAGGGGGTAGGGGGCGTTTTTGGTATGGCTGGATAGAGTTTGAAAAAATATTTGATAAGTGTTTTTTTAGTTTTAATTTTTTTTTTCAAAACTCTTCGAAATAATGGGGTGGTACGGGTGGTCTGAGACACCCTGTATATTGAACTAAGAAATGCGATTCGCGCTCTCTTAATGTAACACGATGTAACGATTAACAATTGCTGCGTTTTTTAATCTGTTCTGTTCTTTCCTGGTACAGCTTCCACACAAATTCTTGTCCCCGACAATTACTGAGAACCGTATCCAGGCCAAAGAGAAATTAAATTTAAATTAAAGGACCCCGCACGTTTCTTATGGAAAATGACTTTCGGTCAAATTGAACGAGTCTATGTTCTTTGGATAGAGGAAGTCTTCCTGAACAAAAGTCTCAATGGGCACGAAACCCAAAACTTAAGATTTTTGGTACTTTTAGACATCTGAAGTTTTTCATTTTTCGGTCTGTTGATGTTTTTTGCGGTATAGCAAAGAAATAACGTCGCATTATTTAAGTAATGCTAGTGTTCATTTAATTATTTTTAATTTTTTTTTTTAGACTTTTGTTCAGGGAGACTTCCTCTATCCATAAAGCATAGACTCGTTCAATTTGACCCGAAAGTCATTTTCCATAAGAAACGTGCGGGGTCCTTTCCCTTTTCCCTTTTCCCTTATACGTTTTTTAAATTGGCAGTTTACAAATAAAATAAATTCTTTGTTTACTGAATAAAAAACGCGAAAAATTGATAGAGATTTTTATAAAATAGAATAAAAAGTCCACAGCCGTAACTTATGCAAATGAAAATTAAAATGTTCCTTGCGTTTTTTTTAATGTTCCAGGACAGAACAGGTTTAAAAAACGCACCTAATATTAAAGAGACTAATTGTATCAACGTATGTCGCGTATATTTAGAAAAGGGAACCCGTGCAAAGGAAGAAGTTCATCACTTCTCTTTCGGCGCTTGAGCAGTTAACTTCGGTTTGTTTACATAGCGTGCTATATTAGCTTAAGTCACGGGTATCGGTCCCTTCCACGACTCTCCAGGAGAAAAAAATTCACAGTCATAGATCGCCGACTAAATTCACCATACACTTAACTTTTTTGTTTGTAATATTAGTAATTTTTAAGAATAAAAATAAATAAGGGAACGCAAATCTTGGGGGGGGGGGGGTAATTACCCAATTACCCCCCTCTGAAACCGCCACTGCATGACTCGAGGTACATGCTGTGTATTTGGTAGGACCAGTTCGGTGCGGTTTAATTATGAGTTTCTGAAACCGGGTAAAACCATCACAGGAGTTCGCTACCGGCCATACCTAATGCATTTGAGTTGAGCATTGAAGTTAAAACGGCCACAATACGAGCAAAGACAAAGTTATTTTGCAGTATGGCAACGTTCGGCGGCATGTTGTTAATGTCGTTAAAACCTAAATGGAAACACTGAATTGGGACGTCCTACTTCACGGGCCCAGTCATTCCACAGATATTGTTGCTTCAAATTGCCAACTATTTCGATCGATGACGCCTGGCCTGGCTGGTTCTGCTGTTCTTACCGATAGACCAAAACCATGGTCTCGAAACTATGAAAACATAGACAGACTTCTTTTAGATGCACTCAATAAACGGATGTGAGGAAAGAGAACAGTAAAGAATGTCTTCAGCAGTAGCTACAATGAAAATTCAAATTGAATGGTCGCACAGCATGTATGTAGAGCTTAAATAAAAAAAAAATATTTCGAGGTCGCCTCTTAAGAACTTAGGCCATTCCTACACTAGGGATCATGGTTTTGGGAGGACTAGTTTTTTTGGCAAAGGAAGCTCATGCTCCCAGAACCACGGTCGCTCGTGTAGGAATAGCCTTAGTATACAAATCCAAGAATATTCTTTCATGACTTTCCTTTCCAGCATTAAATTCTGGTGAGTCCTATCCACGCTGAAGTTGTTTTAATTTAAAAAAATATATTCGGGTATGTATAGAATAAAGAGTTCAACTTCCCCCACTTTTCATTTTCATAAATGAACTAGAAAAGGGTTTTATGGAAAAGAAAATAAAATCAGAAAATCGCATTTCCACCGATTCACAACCGCTCCCTGTACCGTCACAGACAAAAAAAATCCAAATTCACCATCGAATATCCAATAAACCTCAATCTAATCCCAGAAAATGACAAGCAACCCTTTGTAAGACAAATAGAGTCATACTTGAAAATCCTCTTTGACTTACGTCCCTCTTGCCACCTTCTCATCCCTGTCGAGTGATATCCGTCATGACACGGTGGAGTAAGCTCCTTCATTCGCTCGCTAAATCTGAAATCGCTGCTGCAAAAACGGCACGGGGCGGTGGGGTTTGGGGGTGCAAAAGAGTGGGGGCTGTTCATAAATTCCAGTCACCTCAGAATATTATCATCGAAAACATCGCAAAGCAGCCCTTAAGCGCTATGAAACAATATCAAGAAGTTACGGCGACGAAGGCGATACACGAACGAACCACAACTCATGCGGTCGGAAAGGGTTGAATCCTGTTTGTGCTCTGCGGTAAGTTGCCTCGGCTGACTTCCTGTCCCGGTGGGATTTGATGAGGTTCCTTTGGTTGCTAAATTGTAGCTGTTGCCGGAGCAGAGCAGCGTTATGGAGTGGGTGGTGGTGGGTGTGGGTGGTATGGGGTGATAACGGTAAGCAAATCGCGTGCGATATCAAAGTTAATAAAGTTGTCAAATCTGATGTACGAAATTCTGATATTCCTTTTGGGGTTTTGTTGCTTGCGCTACGTGTTAGTAGAACGTGGTCGCCCTTACGTTTTTACCGAAGAGATCTCTCAGCTAAAGGGTTGATGTCAAACAGAAATAACAAAGCGAGTTCTTAACGCTCGGGGGTGGTTAGTGGTGGTGCTTGAAAGCCAAGTTCTATAAGGATTCCGTTTGTTGATACTGTGGGCTAAAAAATCATAAATTTATGGCCATGAAAAGGATAAGAAGGTAAACATTTGCACATGAATGGAACAAGGGTGTTGAAATATGCGAACTGTGTATACCCTGCTCGATTCCATAAAGGGGCTTCGTGGGTATAATTCGGTTTCTGATTTATTAACTACATGCCGGATTTTTTTTTGCGAATTCATCGTCGGTTTTCATGAAATTGAAAACGGAAAATGTCGTGCACATTCGGTAACATTCCCAGATTATAGTGTTTTATAAATTGAATAAGTGATACGGCAACCGCTCCCATTTTGCTGTGAAAGACATATGTATAACAAGAACAACATCAACCCCCGGGTGCTTTACGTTTAAAGGGATTAAGTACAAGCCATATTCAGATCTATCCAAGCACACTCATCTAATTTTATGATTTTATAACGACCTTAGGAGGCTTAAACTAGAAGTTACCTCCCTTAAACGAAATGCGCATTCTATAAAAAGGATGCCAGCCAGCCAGCAGTAGCATCAGCATCAGCATCGGCATCAGGATCGGCATCGGGGCATAACCCCAGTTAATGGGATACGTTAAATATACGCATATAGTATACACAGTAAGTCTAGATGACTGTGAGGCAAGACTGAGAGATATCCAAAAAGGGAGCAATATCTTTCTATCTAGCTGCTGCTTGCCATTTGAAAGGATTCAGACTTGTATGGTATATCATGTTATGCTACGGCTCCACCTCTCCCGCACCCAGAGATTCTCACAGAAGCACACACAGCATAATAGAGTCATATTTTGCAAAACGGGGGATTGTTAATCACCCCCAGGCAGAGGGTGACACCATATATCCATCTACCAGCACCCTTCTTTCGTTAACGTATAGAAGCAGAAGCGAATCCGAGGAATTTAGCGCGACACTTCCTATACACATCCCTCCTCGTATATATGGATATATATGGCAAGGGGCAGGGTTGGGGTAGGTATTCAGGTTCGGAGGTTGTTAATATTCCTTGTTTCTGGTCTGGAAGGAGGACTTCAAAAAAGTACACCATGTCACACTACTGGTATCATATATATCCTCTTTGCGCCTAGGGATGCTGCTCTACTCTTGTTATATGAGAGTCTATGCTCTAAGGGCTAAGGCTGCAGATATTTTCCGGATTCTGAAAGGAACAATTTGAAATGAATCTGATTTTCTGAGGGGTTGAATTTTTGAAATAATTTCAAGATTTTATGGAGCGAATTACAGCTTAACGTAATTGAATCGAATTATATGAAAATCAGGGATTAGAATTTCTATATACGATCTAACAGGATAATGGGGAGGAAACAGGATGTGTGAGAAGAAATTTTTTCCTTTAATTTTTTTGAAAGAATTTCACAACCACGAAAAATACTGCACAAGCATATATCTGACCAACTGTTACTAAATAGACCCTAGTTAACACTTCTCAAAACCTCATCAAATTATTAAAAACGCATCATCTTCAATTCGTGATGCCCCGAGTATCATATGAAAGAAAAAACTTTTGGTAACTATCAGGGTCATAATAAACGTTGTTTCTGGGTCATTTTTCCTTATACTGAGGGTAACAACATGAAAAAAAAAATTGGTAAATTTATGACACCGGCAAACTACACACAAGCGCAAGTCATCAACTGCCTCGAAATGTGCTCATATGGTGCCTAACCTAATCCCGTCCGTCAATGCCTTATTTTTTTTTTTTATTTTTTTTATCATCATCAAATTTAAGCAATTTTTCCCTAATTTTTCCTGAAATGAAACACACAATTTTTTTTTTATTGAAAATTATTGCGACAAATGATTCCTCATGGACATGGGACATATGTTTACATAGTGGTGGCGCCCTCGTTGATATCTAAAAAGAAACAAGGGCACTTAATATTATTCCCCTGGACTCTGGGCACACACAATGGCTGCGTTTTTTTGGTCGTATTGTAGCAGATTCAATGTCGCATAATCGTTTTTCCGGATATGTCAACGTCAATATAATTCTTGCGCTTTATTTGGGCAACAAATTAGGCCACACATGACTTGAGATGATGGAAAATATTTCAATTACAATGGTACTAGAAGGCCTACCGCACAGTAAAGACCCGATGATGACGATATTGAAGACCCTAAGGCGGATTAATAAAAAATGAGGTATTAAAGTGGGCTTGAGAACAATTTTTCATGAATTGTTCGGTGGTAGCAGAGTTGTGCAAGCATATGGAATGAAATTGAGGTAGTCATTAAAATGATGAGAATACTGGAAACTAGGGATTAAATGGTCGTTATTAGTCACATGGCAACTTCTGTTTGTATATTGACACCCAAAATTTAACACATGGTGAAAAATCAGCTATATACCATTTTCAAATTTCTCGCGAAAGGACTACGTATAATTTAAATCCTTGTATATTTTCTTTTATAAGGCAAACAAATTGGTCAAGTCGATAAAGCGTCGTCATTCCTAACAAATGGCAATACCATTATGGACGGAAAGATTATGCACAAAGATGTACCTATTGACATAAATCAGAATCGGGTAATATTTGAATTTCACTTATTGCGAAAATGGGTGATTTGAATTCGAACTAATTGGGTTGTGGAGTTGACCCTCTTGGTCCTTACGATTTACTTCCTAGTATGATAAATCTAATTTTACTTAATTAATTCTACTTCCTAGTATGATAAATCAAATTTTTTTTCACGTATTCAGAGTGATTTTTGAGTGCTAACAAATTGAGTGTTTATCAATTTTAGTGTAACGCCCAGGTCGGGCAGCGGTGAGCAGAGCTGGATAATTCACGCAAAATACCCTACAATATTTTGTGGAACGGCGGTCGTTGTGATAAAATAAACTTTGTTAGCTCCGCCTTGAAATTTATACTGGAGCACTCAAAAATCTCTTTGAATAGCTCACATTTTTTTGGAACGATTTTGGTCTGGAGTCCCAATTCTAAACATTTGCCATAAATGGGTATATTATAATATGGAACATGATTGAACGCATAAAACCTTGGAATATATGGTGGGCTTAAGGCTTGGTCTTGCAGACGAATAGGTTGTCTTGGTATTGCGCAGCTTGAATGTCGTTCACTTACATATACCTATTCGACTTAGGGTAGGTGCCAAATTAAAATTCCGAATTTCCTACTTTCACCATGGACACTTCGAAATTACAAAGTGTGCCAAAGTACAATTCACACATTTCATTTGACAATTGATATTATTTTTGAAAATATGGATGACAGTAAAATTTTGCTACTAACAAAATTGGTAATAACTTTTTTAAAGTAGTCCCAGGTCGGAAGGGTCGAAGTGGAAAGCTTCATGAACATCATCCAGCAAATTTGGAATGCAAGAAACATTTAATCAGAACTTTGAGAAAAAAAGGAACCAATTTTTATACGAAATTTGAGCTGTTTTTATGGGCATCTGCAACCTTCTACCGTGTTGCAGGAATAGCTTTAAATGTATCACGCAATTGGCAATCGTAAGGCCCATTCAGAAACGGCAGCAGCAGCAAGTTTGGTTTTACTAGCAATCGCTGCTGATTTTGTTGTCATATGACCACCATTAGCCAATAGAAATAGTTTGCTGCCGCTGCCTATTTGCTGCCTTCTGAAATGGCCCTGAGACTGAAAATGGAAAAATAAGGTACAGTCACTCACATCCATATTCGTACAAGGAATGATTGCTACTAAAATAACAAGAAAACCTGTGTTTGTTATATGATTTTTATCCTTTTTTTTTAATTTAATGATAATAACAAAGCTTATAACTAATATAACAAAACAAGTTCATTTTAAAATTTAATTTTATATAAAAAATCAAGAAACTTAAAAACTTATGCTTTTCATACCTCACACTCATATTCGTACAGTTACCATTTTTTCTCATACCAGATACATTTAATACTTTGTAGGGTACCCCTTGTGCTTAATAACAGCCCTTAATCGATTAGGCATTGATTCTATCAATTTTTTAGTAACTTCCGGGGTTATATTTTCCCACTCTCTGTTTAAAATAGCCTTAGCTCTTCTTTGTTTGCTATGCTATGATTTTGTAGTTTTAGCTTTTTCAAAAAAAAAAAGCTTATACAGAGGCTCTGTCCGTCTGTCCGTCTGTCCGTCTGTCCGTCTGAAGCCTACTTTCATCTCTGAAAGTACTGCAGATACAGACTTGGGAAATATCTCAAAATGTAGCTCTTGGTCAAAAGACCAAAAACTGAGAAAATGGTCTGGAAATTTCAACCAGAAGTATATTTAACAACAAAAGTATATTTAACAACAAAAAAGAGATTTCTAATAAAGTTCATTTATCGGTAGCCTAGAGGTAAGGCGCTGGAGTCATAACCCAGGCGAACCAAGTTCAATCCCCGACCGCAAAATGGTGAAATAAAAATTTTTTTTTACTTCGGTGTAACATGTTTTAATTCTAGTTCTCACTAAATTATATTATTTAATAATGATACTCAGGAGAACATAAACATTTATTTAATTAGAAGTGCAAAAAAATCATTTTCTTGAGTTTTTATGGCTCTTCGGCGGCTTTATAAATCATTAAGAAATTTCGCGGAAATAATAGTATTTATTTGTTTATATGCATATTTTATATGCTGTTCATTTTATTATAGTTTATAGTCATGTAGGTGGTGCTGTAGACCAAAACAAAAATTCAATTTTATCGAACTTCGCTGTGGATTTGTCACAATCAACCAGAAGTATATTTAAACAACAAAAAAGGGATTTCTAATAAAGTCCATCGGTAGCCTAGAGGTAAGGCGCTGGAGTCAGGTTCCAGGCGAACCAAGTTCAATCCCCGACCGCAAAATGGTGAAATAAAATTTTTTTTTTTACTTCGGTGTAGCATGTTTTAATTCTATTTCTCACTAAATTATATTATTTAATAATGATACTCAGGAGAACATAAACATTTATTTAATTAAAAGTGCAAAAAAATCATTTTCTTGAGTTTTTATGGCTCTTCGGCGGCTTTATAAATCATTAAGAAATTTCGCGGAAATAATATAAAGTATTTATTTGTTTATATGCATATTTTATATGCTGTTCACTTTATTATAGTTTTTAGTCATGTAGGTGATGCTGTAGACCAAAACAAAAATTTAATTTTATCGAACTTCGCTGTGGATTTGTCACAAAAAATATGTATGATTTAAACGAAACATTTGGTAGGTTTAAAACGAAAAGTAGATTATACAATTTTTACCAGGGCATATAAACGCTTACTGAAATGAATGAAAATTTATAAATTTCACGAACGATGTATTTAAGACCGTCCTTATAGTCCATGAATATAAGGAAGTGATTTTTCTCAGAATTTTTAATATTTTACAAAAATTTTACAAACGATTTGCCCCATATCTAAAAAATTTTGCAGCCCTTTGTTTAAAAGCATATTTTTAAGTTTTTATTAACTAAATTTGTATGTATCTCTTCAGAATAACAAAACAAAAGTGGGATGTTGTGCCTAGAAACTAGCCACTAATTACGCTTTTTCTTGGTATTCTTTCTATTGAATAACACTTCAGTCTGGATGACAATATATTAAGTGAAGATTGTGAAGAATTGCGAAAATATTCAAACAAATAACTCGAAAAACTAACGCATCTTTCATGGAGATGCTGCTGAAAGAATTATACAATAATTACCCGCCAAGAATTTGAGAGAATTGATATATTTTAATTGCACCCCATCTATGACAAAGAATAGTGAACACCATCTATGGCAATATTACATTACTCTTCGTTTTACCTATGATTATCAATTTCCATAAAATATACAAAATACATTTCATAAATAATAGAAAATCTGTTGTCATAAATCAGTTGTTTACTTCCTTCTAAAGTTTATACATACATATCTTGCATTGGAATGTACCTTTTTATGAAAGCATGAATAAATAGGTTTATTGCCACATTACTACAAGTTAGTGTTTGGAGTAATGGGAAGGCGCTAGATCGGGGTGCGAAATTACCAGGTTCGATTCTTGATGAATTTTTTAAGTACTTTTTCTTTAGCTTTTTTAGTTATGATGATTTATTGTAGTATAATAAACTAAGCCTGCGTTGATGATAAAATCTCAAAGCGGCGACTAATTAAAACCTTTGGGACATATTCAATTGTGAGCTATAACTCAATCTATAATAAGCTAAATAAGCCAAATCCGTTTTTAACTAAAACTTTTATTTCACGTTGCATTGATTTAATTATTGTCATAATGCTGTATCCTAGTGTGGCCATGGAGATTCATAAGTATTACACTGACCAACGCTATATATAATTAATCTTGCAAAGTTTTTGTTAAAGGCTTATGTAGGTTATAAGTTGTGAGACTTTGCGTAATCTAAAACTTAACAAAGTATTTAACAAACACTACCAAAATCATCATAACTTAAAAAAAAAAAATAGTACGCGGCCATCGCCAGTATCGAACCCGGGTCCCGTTGCCAGGGGCGGCGCTTTAATAGGTGCAAATGGTGCACTCGCACCGGGCGCAACTGGTCAGGGGCGCAATTTTATAAATTAAAATTTAAAAAAAAATTCTTGTAGTTTGTCCGGAAATCGTCAAATTTTTCGTAATCTTGATGGATGGTATGGACTAAAAAATGATTTCTTAACATTTTATTCCACGTAATCGATTTTTTAGAGCCTTTTGTTGACTGATTATTTTAAACTAAACCGAAATTTTTTGTCATTGACTGCAAATTTAATAATGGGTGTTACCGCCTCGGGCTCCATGACGTCCCAAATATCCGTCAGCGGTCTTGGGCTCTCCTAGAGTAATAAGTGCTGGTACTCTTGCCCGAACCCGCCTTTTAAGGTTGTCCCAAACGTGTTCGATTGGATTAAGACCAAGACTACGCAATGGCCATGACAAAGTTTAAATATCGACCTCATTAAGGTATTGTGTGACAGATCTAGCGAAGTGGGAAGGTTTATTAATGACAAGATCGGTACGGGCCTCTAGAGAGATACCAAATCTCTATTGATTTACCTTGATAACCTACTGTTTCGGTTGTAGCGCCGGGAGCAAATCTCTCATTTTTACTTCTGTAGACGTGCTGACGCCCATCTGGACCTCTTAAGGCTATTCTGCTCCCATCTGAAAACAGTACGTCCTTCCACTGCTCCATAGTCCAATCACAATAATGTTGGGCAAAACCAAGTCTAGCTCTTCGGTGCTGTGGGAAAAGCGGTGTGGCGCGAGTTGGACGAAAAGCCCTTAAATTTCTTTCTGCCAGTCTTCTTCTAATCGTACGTTCACTTGCACTAACATTTCTGATCTCAAACAGACGCGTACGAGCTTCAGTAGCTGTGAAAATCTCGATCTCTCAACACGTTGGTGACAATAAAGGTGGAAGTGCAATGATGCCTGCCTTGACCTGACCTCCGGGTGTATGAGCCAGTCTCCCGATATCGTCTAAAGGCATCCCGTACCGTTGTTCGAGGTACATCGAGTATACCGATGTCCGAACTCATGTGGATCGAGCGGGCGCCAGAAATTCACGAATTTCTGCCCAAAGTACATGTAAGAAATAGTGGGGAAATTCTACTTCCCCTTGTGCCGGAACTTACCCGAGATTTTAGCTTCCAGATTTTTATAAATTTTCTGCCCTTGTAAGTTTTTACCCAAAAAGTGAAGAAACAAACATTCGTCTTCTTGAATCAGAACTAAAAATTGAGGGGCAAAATCCACCGAGTGAAAGAAAAATGTTTACTGCTCTGGAGTGCTTTTGAAAATTCTTTAGAAAGCGCTATATCAACTCACTCAAAGGAAACAGTTACATATTCCGATGGTTCTGTAATGCGTACCTACTGCTGTTTACTGGGATTGATATAACTTCAAGTTTCGTGATTTGTTAAAAGAGATAAATAAACGATAAATAAACGAAATGAAAAGCACAACATCCCTTGTAGCGAGAATCAGTGGAAGGGGCGCAATATGGCATTCTGCACCGGGCGCAGAAAAACAAAGCGCCGGCTCTGCCCGTTGCACCCCGAGCTAGCACCAACCCATTACTCCAAACTCTAACTCGTAGGAATGTGGCAATAAACCTATTTATTCATGCTTTCAAAAAAGGTACATTCCAATGCAAGATATGTATAAACTTTAGAAGGAAGTAAACAACTGATTTATGACAACAGATTTTCTATTATTTATGAAATGTATTTTGTATATTTTATGGAAATTGATAATCATAGGTAAAACGAAGAGTAATGTAATATTGCCATAGATGGGGTTCACTATTCTTTATCATAGATGGGGTGCAATTAAAATATATCAATTCTTTCATATTTTTGGCGGGTAATTATTGGTGTTGGTCTCTTGCGAAGTGGGGGTACTTGTGTGCGTGCACGTGCATATATGCTATGGATAAACAGGTGGCTGTGTTTTTCAGTAGATGTTCTACATTTAAAGAAAAGTGAAGTGCGTGCATGATAATATTTTCTTTAAAAATAAAATAAAAAATAAAGTTAAATTGAAGTGTAAATAAATACAAAAGGCGCGGTAAGCTGAATTTTTACAATAATGTATGTTTAAGTAAAATAATACACCTAATTCTGCTGTGCAAAGTGATTTTAGATTTGCCTCCAATCCATAGAAAAATTTTTAGATTCGTTTTACATAATTATATAGTGTGTACATGTGTGATGTGTTTTGTTTTTGTTTTTTTTTTTCAATTTGACACTTTCGATTTATTGGCCTCAATTCCCAGATCCAGTGGGTCGGAAGTGAGTGCGGATTTGAGACTTTGCGATTCTCAAATCTGCAACCGCGAATCTCTCTTTGACATTTTCCGTGCTTTAAAAGTGTGATCCGCAACAAATTTTCTGAGGATTTGAAACCACAAATGCGCCTAAGATAATCCGACATCGGGTATTTCATTAGCGTGTGAGTCTTCACTCCGAATTTTTGATTTAATTGAATCGACTGCGAATTTGAGAATCGCAAAGTGTCAAATCCGCACTCACTTCCGCGCCGTCGGATCTGGGAATCATAATATTTTTTTTTAAATTTCCTTCGGGGATTTTATTTCATATGAAACAAGTTTTTGACATGAATACGTCTCTAAATTTGCTTCCAGAACAAAAACCGATGATAACGAAATTATGGCATATAGTTTTTATTTGCAGCTCAAAAACTATTGTTTATATTGAATAAAGAAATATACCATGACGTGGGTGAAGAATCAAAGAATTTTATTGTTTACATTTGATTTCCTTTTTTTTAAGCTATGATGATTATATTGTAGTGTTTGTTAAATACTTTGTTAAGTTTTAGATTACGCAGTCTCACAACTTATAACCTACATAAGCCTTTAACAAAAACTTTTCAAGATTAATTATATATAGCGTTGGTCAGTGTGATACTTATGAATCTCCATGGCCAAACTAGGGTGCGGTAAGCCGAATTTTTAACAATAAGACATGTATGTTTAAGTAAAATAATACACCTAATTCTGTTGTGCAAAGTGCATCACATTAGATTTTCCTCCAATCCAAAGAAAAATGTTTAGATTCGTTTTCTATAGTGTTTACATGTGTGATGTGCTTTTTTTTTTTTTTTCAATTTGACACATTCGAATTATTGGCCTCGATTCCCAGATCCGGCAGGTTGGAAGTGAGTGCGGATCAATCTCCACTTAATATATTGTCATCCAATCTGAAGTGTTATTCAACAGAAATAATACCATGAAAAAGCGTAATTAGTGGCTAGTCTCTAGGCACAACATCCCACTAGTTTTCTTCAAATGAGACCACAAGTTCTCAATTGGGTTAATATCTGGGGATTGAGGGGGTGTTTCTAGTACTTTACGGCAATTATATAATAACCACAAGCGGGAGTTTAGTGCCTTATGCTTAGGGTCATTATCTTGATAAAATATGAAATTTTTTCCAAAGAAGCCCAATTGAGAAGCGCTAGCTAACAAATTAGCTTTTAAAATGCTAATATACTTTTGAGTATCCATAATCCCGTCTATAAAATGGAGTTTTCTAACTCCAGCAGCAGAAAAACACCCCCTCACCATAACCGACCCACCGCCGTACTTTACTGTGGGTGCTAAATTTTCTTTATAAGGTGTGGTAACTCTACGAATATGAGTGTGAGGTTTGAAATACGTTAGTTTTTAAATTTCTTTTACTTTTTTGCAACGAAAAACTATTAAAAATAAATTTTGTAATGAACTTGTTTTGTTATAAATAGTATAAGTTAAAATAAAATTACAAATCGCATAAGAAATTTTTTTGTTGTTTTAGTAGAAATTCTTCCCTGTACGAATACGGATGTGAGTGACTGTATATGTATTGTTCTCCAATAATTGGAAATTGATTCAACCAATATTCTCGGTAGTTCAATATTCCACAAGGCATTAAGGTTATAGATTGCACAAATATTCCACACATTTGCATGGCTAATATATTAAAAGGAAGTTGTAATATTGAAGCCAAATGCAAGATCTTTGTGATAATTTAGGAAAATTAATATTTAACTAGACAAACTGTAGCCCAGTTGTCAGAAACTTTGACCCGGCACAAAATGTGATATCGCTGAAAATTGGATCATAGGTACTTTTTTGGGGGTAGAGCACGATAAAAAAAATTTGCTGTTCTAAAGTGTATGCTAACTACACAACTTCGAAAAGAATTTCGAAAATTTGGTGTTTGCGTTATATCTCGAAAAATAAAAACAAAATTCGTAAAACTAATTGCACCACGTGAGAGAGCGGAAAATTTCACTACAAGTTATGTAATAACATATTTACAAAATTTCTATTTTTTACCTATTATAAAAAAATTAATAAAAATGTGAAAGCGAATTCGAAAACTCTACGGGCGCCAAACCTCAGAAGTCAAATATTCAAACGAGGCGGTCGTGGAAAAACTAAAGTAGGTATCGTTGCCTAAAATGTACGCATGAAGAAAAACAAAAAAAGATTTTAAAGAGGAGACTCTAAGCTTTCTAATGAAGCCATTAGTTTTCAATTTTTCTTTTTTTTTCTCATAAAAAATTGACCGGAAGTTAGAATTTCTACAATTTTCGCTGATGTTTATAAAATTGAAGATATATATTAATCGAGACCTCCAACAAAAAAATCCGTGTAGATTTATCATCATTATACTTTTATTTTTGATGTAAAAATAATTAAAATGATATGCATTGTCTTTGTTTCATAAAACTTTCGTTTTAAAATAATCATTTTCTCTTACAGCATTCATTCAACGCCATTTTTATATCCACAAATAGCCGGGACACAATTTACAGCCTTTTACTTCTCTTGACTGTGAATTTTTTTAAATATGTTATTACATAACTATTAGTGAAATTTTCCGCTCTTTTACGTGGTGCAATTAGTTTTTCGAATTTTGTTTTTATTTTTCGAGATATACCTAACGCAAAAACCAAATTTTCGAAATTTTTTTCGAAGTTGTGTAGTTAGCATACACTTTAGAACAGCAAATTTTTTTTATCGTGCTCTACCCCCAAAAAAGTACCTACGACCCAATTTTCAGCGATATCACATTTTGTGCTGGGTTTCAGTCTAAATTTGGCTCTGACAACTGGGCTACTGCAACAAAATGAAAATCCAATACAAATACAAAATGTCAAACGAATGTTTGGATACTATTTCCTTACAATTCAAAATATTTCCATAAATTTCCAATGACACAAACCTCCGAAAATTGAATTGTAAAATCGAAATGCGTTTTTCATACAACTGAACATTTGAATTGTAACTTGGCACAGGTAGTCCGGGGAAATTAGCATTTAAAGAAGACAAAATTCCAAAATGGCTGAAAATTGGTGCACAGCTTCTTTGTGACATTTTCAGAAAACAATTTCGGAATCCAAAAAAACAACATGGCCGCCGGAGATATCGCGTTTTTCCCGAGTTTTTCGTGTATCTCAGTTTCTATAGGTTAACTTTGGTTCTTACAAAAAAGTCATTCAAGGTCCAAGTTTTCGAAAATCACTTTATGATCAAAATTTCACTCAAAATCCGATATTTTCGAATTTTTTTTCGATCAGTCAATACGAAAAGTTATTGCCTACAAAAAGTCCTTCTGTCATTTTATCGAAAACTTAACCCTTTCGAAGTTATTCAAGGTTAAAGTTTGCAAAAATCACTTCTTGACCAAAAAGTCACTCAAAACAGTCTTTTTCGAAAATTATATTTTGTAGGCAATAATATTTGGTAAAAGTAGATGAAAAAAATGTTTTGCAATTTCCGAGGACGATAGTCCTGATCAAACCAGTCCAAGTCAAGTCTATCTGGCGACCCATCTGTGCCTCTTCTGCAGCCCCCTTTATGCTGATTATCTTCTTCTTTCTTCTTAAACTCCATGGGACATAGGGCGGAAACAGTTGCCCTCCAGCGGACTCTGTTTTGCGCGACAGCTCTCAGCTCCGACCAGGATCTCCCAGTTGTTGCGGCTTCTTCTAGTAGGGTTCTCCTCCACGTTGTTCTAGGTCTTCCTACTCGACGGGAACCTTGCGGATTCCAGTCAAGGGCCTGTTTGGCTAGATTTTCGTTTTCGCGTCGCAAGGTGGGGCCAACCCAATTCCATTTCCTTCGCCTGATTTGGTCGTCTATCATTTCTTGGCCGGCACGGCGCCATAGTTTTTCGTTTGAAACTCTATCTTGCCAGCGGATTTTTAGGAGACGACGCAGGCATCTGTTAATGAAGACTTGTAGGCGCCCTGTGATGAATTGGGTGACTTTCCATGTTTCGCAACCGTACAAAAAAGCTGCCTTAACGTTGGAGTTGAACAGCCGCAATTTGGTGTTAGTGGAGATCACCGTTGATCTCCATATGCGGGACAGGCATGCATATGCGCCTCGCGCTTTATTTATTCTGGAACTTACGTCTTCTTCTGCCCCACCATTTTCGGTAATAATGCTACCGAGGTAGCAGAATTTATTTACTAGTTCCACGTCACGGTTATTCAGCGCTGTCCGTTCAATGGACGAAAAGCTCACCATTGTTATTGGTAACTTGGCTTAGTCCTTGGTTTCCAATTGTGTGTTCAAGGCCGGTGTTGTCACGGCCGATCTGTGCGTTTAAGTCACCCATTAAAACAATGATGTCTCCCCTTGGAATAGACCGAAAAACCTCATTCAGTAGAATATATAGAACTCGTCCTTGATGTCATCTTCTGCGTCTTCAGTTGGAGCATAGCATTGGACTACCGTAGTACTTCTTAGTCTGGTACGCAGGCGCACGGTAATAATCCTCTCAGAAACTGGTGACCAGCTAATGAGGCTGGACCTGGCTTCATTGGTGAAAATTACGCCAACGCCACTCCTACGGCTTTCAGTTTCGTTTCTACCAGAATATAAGAAGGACTCACCATTTGGGCAGATATGTTCCCCCGCATCGGGCCATCTGGTCTCACTAAGTCCCATGATCTTGATTTTATATCGATTCATCTCGTTGAGGACTTCATCCAGCCGTCCCTCAGCCAGCAGTGTTCTCACATTCCATGATCCGATTCGTGTCCTTGTTCGAAAAGCAAAGGTCGTCGTCGTGTTGTCCATCCGGTTCCGAGGCATTGTCTGCCGATTCGTAGCAATGGTGTTTTTTATGGGAGCCCAACCGACTTAAAACTCTGTTTTGTGTCGCAGAGATCTCGCCATTCGCCCGTCTCCCGTTAGCTCCTTCCGAAGAAGTACCCCCGGGGGCACCGCGGGGAGGTGGGATTAGGACTTGCTAACAGGTCTGCTAGGTGTTCGTCTGCAGTGACTTTTCTCGGGTCTTGACAGAAGTGACAAATCGGGTGCCACCACTTTCCGAGGTCTTTGTTAGCCGTTCGCCCCCCTGATTATAATTTCCTTCTATTTTTGTTGATGTTAGGCTGTTCTTCTGTCTCTCTCAAGTTTTGTACGACAGCATGTTGGTAGGCATCTCTTCTTACCTTCAGTTTTAGCTTATCTCTTATCATATTTTGGTTGATTTTTTTCACCTTGAATAGATACGAGTCGTCTGGTGACTGCCACGTCATCTTATGAATATTTTTGTGCGGGAGCATTGTGGAACTTACTGCCGTTGAGTTTGAGCATGCGAGATCGATCAAACTACTGCCATTGCCATTGGTAAAGTTGTGTAGGCTGTGCTTTCCTATGACTCCTATTGCACATAAAAATAGATAATTCTCCATAACTAGACGTCAAAATGCTTTAAAATTGTGACAAAACAGTTGATGCTGCTGTCAACTAAATTGAGGTAGCAGAGCTGAGTCGAGCTCAGTCGGCCCTAACTCAACTCGATTCGCGTCTACATGTAGTTGAACTCAGGTTGAACCCGAGTTGAACTACATGTAGACGCGAATCGAGTTGAGTTAGGGCCGACTGAGATCGACTCAGGTTCAACCTGAGTTCAACTCATCATGAATACGCACTATATCTTCTTCTTCTTATTCCCCTTTAATCCCTCATAGGACGTAGGGCGGGAACAGTTACCCTCCAGGACCCTCCAGTTGTTGCGGCCTATGTTAATAGGGTTTTCCCCCACGTTTTTCTGGGTCTTCCGACTCGACGGGATCCTTACGGATTCCAGTCAAGGGCCTGTTTGCCTGTTATATGTCATACAATTTATTACAGCTGTAAAGCCTGGAACTGAACACTTATCAACGTCAGCCGCTCACCAGAGATCGGGTTCAAGTAAGATAGAGCTACTAGGTACACACAGTTCTTACCCAATTGGGCCATTGGGTCACTCTACATTAGTATAAGAGTTCCATCAATATTTTCCAAAATTATTGTTTTTGAAGTTACTAATTTAGACGGTAATTAACTACAAACAATGTTTTTGGTTAGTATTAAGTAGCATACGAAAATGTCAAAATATGTAGATGATCTAGTTTAACTTTAGATTTTGTAAACTACATCATTAAAAATTAAGACTTTTCCACAAAAAACAAAGCTCTATTAACATGCAATTTAGAAATCATTTTATAACCGTTTGAAATGTTATTAGGCCTCTTATTACTATATTGAATACTAAGAACTCCCCTAGAAAGAACGAACGACACTCCTTTCAATCGCTTCAATCGTCCCAAGCCCTATTGTCTCTCGCTAGTTCTTAATAGATAATTTTCACCTGGAATCGGAATCACCTCTTTAAAATGGGAATGAATAAAATTTTCCCAGTATAAGAAAGCGCGGTGCTCTATTAAAACGAATCTTATGACTGCTGCAACTGCCTCAATCTCGTCATGTAATGAAGACGATGTCCATAGAATTCCTGATAACTTTGGTCTAGTGTAACAACCACAAAAAAAAAAACTAAATAGAAAGAAAGAAAGAAACGAAACGAATCCGCGCTGTGGAGAATGTAGAAAATGGACTCTTTTGCTGCTATCGGATGCCACAATAGAGAGCCTGAAAAGTATTTTCGTGAGAATTTCAATAAATTACCAAACACAAAAGCCCTCTGGCAACGGCCAGATTGAAGGCATTATAACATCCCGTCAAAGTCAATTGTTCGTGGCAATAAAAATTACCAAAGTAATTACCTCCTGATAAAATATTCTTAAATTCGTTCCATTTTAACGATTTCCACTTCTTACCTTGCAACTCTGACTACGTACGACGACTGCCCGAGTCTAACCTGGCCGGGTTGTGGCGCAGGCCATTTTTGAAGAGTTATGTTGGCGAAATGAAGATGGTGATGATGAGGAGTCGGGAGAGATCCCTGATTGAGAAGAGGTCAAGAAGGAGTCGTTAAAATGGGATGAAGAATAATTTTTTGATGAGGAATCGCTCCTTTACGAGTGCAGCAAGTCACGCATGGTTATGAGTTATTAGGTCTTCATTTTTGCAATGACCGCCACTAATCGAGCGTGAAGTTACTGGAGCCGTAGTCTCAGTGGTTGGGACTCGTGAAGTGGTTATCAACGCCTCGTCAAAATGGACATAAAATCTGTCCATCATTTTCTTGACGTTCTGAATATATGTATGCAAAAGTGCCCGATTTGATGGATGAATGATGGTATTGCTGGAAATTGTTCGACGTCTCTCTGCTGCAGTGACCGGGGGGACATTGACGCGGGAAAAATTGATGGAATAGAAGTCGCGGAACATAAACGCTTCATCCGGCTTAAGCCGCGACCAATTGACTAGAGGTGATCTTATTTAAAAGGTCGATTAACCAAGAGATAATGCTGGGTAATGATTCCGTGTCTTGGAACAAGAGACGAACTGTGATTTCTTTCACTTTTTTCTTTATAGTTTTTGTTCGAAACAACAACAACAAAGGTTTGGTCTATTTGCAACCAATTCATCCACACCGCCGCATTTCAACTCTCTCGATGAGGAAAATTTAAACTTTCAACTTCCGGACGATTATTCCTGGACAATAACTCGACTAATGTGAGGGCGGATAAATCTACCAGCGGCGCACTTTAGAGAATGACAGATCTCATTGTGCTTCGCAGAAGTGACCAATTCCTGACCATAGGCCTCTCGCATGGTAGTCAGCGTGGACATTCATTCATCCCGAATAAGAGGGTTGAAGTGATTGATGATTTCTGATTCAAGAGCTACCCTCCAATACCCTTTTGCCAGCCTCGGGCTAAACTCGACCAACAACTGGATATGTCAGTTGGCACGGGGTTAATACAATTTATGAGTATCGATTATGCTTTCTTCTTTTATAACACAGTACAAAAGAACCGAAAAAACACCGAAGCACACATTTTCGCTCATTTCCGCCACAGCCACGTATCATACCTGCTGCATAAAATATCGTTACCTCTGGACTCTCCGCGATAATCACGAAATTTATTAGACGATCGCTTCCTAGCCGCAGGCTCTAAAAATGAAATTAATTTCTCTTTAGAGTCTGGCAGCTCACTGGGCAGATGTAAATAGATCATTAGTATTCACTTAAATGCCCGAGCATGGCTTGTGTTTATTATCTTATCTCGGCCCTGAAAGGTGTGTATTATGTAGGGTTAGAGCTCCGGTAAATTAATAAACGACTGAGCGAATGCGCACGTTTTAACTGTGGCATTTGGTGTTGTTGTTTCTTTTTTAGATTACATTAAACACAAAATCCAACAACAAACACACACAGAAAAAAAGGAAGAAAGAAGTGAGAAAGCATCGATGAAGTTAGTAACAATTCATTTATATGACTTTAATTTATTACCGCCCCCTCTGCAATGGGGCACCTGCACGGTGGAAAATTAATTCAGAGTAAAAATGTCAGTGATAAAAATTTATACCTTTTTTTTTTCAGAGAGTGTTTTGTGTGTGATAAGCGTTTTTACGTGGAAGTTAAGAAAGTTTCTGCCTTTGCCAGGGTCGTAAATCAATCGAAGACAACAAAAAACATTTCTTTTTGGTTAAACGCTGTATTTGCAATATAAATTTCACGCCGTTTACTACTACGGTGATCGGCGTATTGTTTTGGGTGTCGATTTATCGATAGCTCTTATATTTTTGTCGTTTAATGGCGTTTTGTCTCAAGTTGTCACTCTTTGATTTTCGTTCACATGTCACTTTGAAAAGTTGATGACAGACAAAGTCACTTTCGTCATTGACTATTTTTGGATCCTATGTTTTAAAGTGGGAGGTTTTAAGTGAGAATTTAACCCGGAATTGAACCCACTTACGTGATCACACTTCAGATATTTATTGTGGTGATTTTTTAAGGTTTTGAATTGTTATTGATATCGCCTAGACCAGTGGTCGGCAAACTGCGGCTCGCAAGCCTCATGTGGCTCTTTGACCTCCTAAGCGTGGCTCTTCCACAAAATACCATGTGGGGATTGGTCATGCACTGAAGTTGGTTACGCAAGACGGTTAATGAAATTGCAATTTTTTCGCGACTCAGGAAGGAAGGTACATAGGTAGGGAGCGACAGTCCCGTCCGGGTTTTTAAGAACTCATTTAGACGAGAACAAAATTGGAGCTAAAGTGCGACCTTTTGTAGCCGCACTCGTGAAAAACTTTTCAGTGAAAGGATCGGTAAGCTAGGGATTTAGATCCATCTCGTCAAATTTAGGTACCGGATTAAATGTCCTATTTTAAGTTTCAAAACTTCCTCCAAATCATTTAAGAAGAGGTTTCCAATTCGGAGAGAAAATGTTCGGTTGTCTTATTAGTCTGTTTCTCTACGCAGCTGCAGCAGTGGGTGCTATGCGGAGTTCTCAATTTGCCCAATTAGCCATGGCCCGATTTTATTGACACGATTCTGGTAATTCTTTCGCGATCTTCGTTTGTTATAACAAGCTCAAATCCTCCTAGACTTGTCACATGATGATAGGGTCCTCCACCTGAAACCAGCTACTGAGAGAAATTACATGAAAAGTCTCTGTTTAGCATGCACAGAGGCTTCTGTACATTCTCCATCGGTGTGCCTAAGAAAGTTGACCCCAGTTTGTCCAATTCATCTGCCTTTTCGTTGCCCTCGTGACCCGGTACCCACTATAGAGTGACCCTACGCCTCCTGGCCAGGGAATAGCGCTCCTTCTGGCAGTTGTCGACCAGCTTAGAAGTTATACGGGCCGAGCCTAATACCTTGATGGCCGCTTGACTATCTGATAACAGAATTTTCCTGGCTATCGACATTGGATTTGATTGCATTGCAGCCAAGAAAAATTGCCAGGAGTTCTGCCTGAAAAACGCTGGCGAAATTAAGCAGGCGGGTGCTTCGGCAAGTTAATTGAATGGGACAACACTCCAGCACCTACATACACCCGAGTATGATTTGGATCCGTCTGTGTGCAAGACAACGTCATGGTCCTTGTCAGGTTGGATATCTTTCCATTTCTCTGGTACGGATCCGGATATTAAGGTCACTGCCGAAATTTCATTTTGCGACCATAAAGTCAGTAAGTCCTGATGCCATTTTCTTGTGGTAGAGTGCCCAGTATATTACTGTGCTCATAGGTCTTCTCGACCCAGCAACCCGCTTCACACAGCTGGGGGGTGGTACAGGCCGCCTGCTGTCATGTATATACTACATTTCAACCGCTGCATCTGACCTTGTAGATGCTAACTCCTTCTCACCCTCGATGGCTGTTAGTTCATCCAAGCGTTCACTAAGCTGTTCATCGGATTCAGCCTCTTCGTTAGATGAAGCCGTTTTGAAAATCTTTATCTGGCTTAGTCCAAAATGGAGTTTATTTTCAACTCTTTTGAGCCTTCGTCGTTGATTAGCAGTATGAGGGTTCTATTACTTTGCTGGGGTTCCTTGGCCTTAAGCACCTTCCAGTTGTTCATAGGGATGTCACTGTTGTAGCGCCGCAAATACTCGAGCAAATTGCCCCAGTACGAGATCTACGACGATCTCTAATATTTTGGCCTTGATGTCGACCCAGAGAAAGTCCGCGAGTCTGCTGATTCTTGAATTGGCATCGGTTAGTGCCACTAGAAGGTGGTCCTTCACTACTTCGCTCATTGGCCTGTTACCCATTAACCCTCATTGTTGGGCTCCTGAAGTAGAAGCTTCCCGACTGTGGTTGGTCTTTTCATCAGCTATCTTCCGGGTCCTTGCGTTCTGGCGCGCTTTCCACTCCTCAACGACTACGTGAAATTTTATTTTGTTGGTTTTGTCCTTCTCTCGAGATGGTATAGTTGTTTTCAAACCTCGTGACATCCCGCGCATGTTCCCCAGCTAAGCTCTTAAAAATGTTTAAAAGCTCAGACAAACGCTTCATTTAACTCCTCCTATCAAATCACTTGCTGCCATGTAATCAGTCGCGACTGCGTATTGCTAAAGGGAGGTGTATTTTTCTGGGACTTCAATGATTATTTAAAAAATTTACAAATTATGACTGAAAAACACCCGTTTTTATATATTTTTTTTTATTTTAAGGTTTTTGTATTTTACACATTATGCTACAGAAACAATTTGCAGCAATTTCTACTAAAAAATACGAAATTTGTGTTTTTATCACTTTGATTACTAGATTGTTGACATTTTCCGCCAGTCCCATACGCGCTTCTGCTTGGGGAGGTTGTGTTGCTCGCGGCTGCGGAGGACTCTCAATTTATGAATGAAAATGCTCATATCTTTAAAAGAAATTTTTCCAGCAATTCTTTTAATTTATTATAAATTTAGGCATGAGAAATATTTAGCATAATTATAGTAAAATTATGCTTATTACCATGGATAAACTGACTTGGTTGAGCAGGAGTTTTACATGTATTTAAAATTTCTGCTCAACACATATAAAGATTAATTAACTTTATTCATTCGGCATGCGCGCATCCCTTCCCAAATTATTTTGTTGAGTTTTTTCTGCGTTTGTTGCCGTTTTAACTAAAAAGCGGGGAAATGATAGAACAATATTTATAAAATTTGGCAATGAGGTGCGCAAAACTGTTCAAATTTTTTGTGTCACGGAGTTTGAAAAAATCTATACCAACTTTGAATAGAGAAGATAAGGAACCGAAAATAGCGTACATGTACACGGATTTGGGGGAAGCACTTGGGATCAAGAAATTTTCTCTCTAATTCTCCCCCTCCACTTTAACCACAACAACAAAATACATGGTCTAACCTGAACAGAGGCGTAGTGAAATTTGTTCAGGTTTTGCGAAGGGTCTGCTTCAAACATTTAGCCAAGTGAAGCGTTCTCACCGAGATGGTTGCTGAGAAACGATATCCCTCCCGGTTTTTGAATAAATATAACACAGCCACTGTCCGGGTTAGACACAAATACGTAAAGAATGCTATGCATTAGTGTTGCCAAAACCCCGTGTTTAATAAATCGTCTTCTCTATTCAAAGGGTACCGACGGCGGCTTCATTGTCTGCAATTCTGTCGAAGAACGAATAGGCAACGATTTTACTTTCTCATGCGGATGGGCGTTCTTGATCTCTGCTTCTCAGATGTGCCATTGTCGCTGTTGCTGATGACTCCTGGCACGCCTGTGCTTATGTTGCTTGACTTTGAAGTATTGTGGTTGGTACCCGCAAAGCCAGAGTTGGCGATTGCCCCACTTGGAGCAGGCTGAGGCTCCTCCGAGAGGAAAAGGTTCGTAGTCCTTGCTCCTAGTCCTTGTGCGTTGTTGTATAGGGTCTTCGCTGCATCTGTTTATTTTTGTTTCCATTTATTATTATTTTTCTTATTTTTGTTGTTGTTTTCTTAGTTTGCTGTTCCCACGAGTAAAGGCGGAAATGAAGTCCTCCTTGGCAGTGCAGCATACCAGACTAAGGTCCTTGTACGGACCGACCTTGCCCGGGCTTTACCGGGGACCTTTTACGACCAGCCTGTTTATACCAACTGGTTGGCCATTCAGCCTTCTACTACTGCTACTGCTACCTACTGCTAACTGCATCGATTTTGCTGCTTGTGGTAATGTTTTCGAGTGAAGCATTGTGTAGTGAACGAAGATGTAATTTTGTGAAATGAGAAAGGAATGTAGAGTTTGTTTGGACATACAGAGGATGGACAAAACAACTGCGAATGGGACATTTAGAAGACTTCAGTGAACATACCTCAATTAAATTGAGGACTTTTTTAGCAAATGCCAGCTTAGGAGGACTTTAATTAATTAATACCAATGTTCCTACCTATATAGTTAAAGTTTCAAAAATTTGGCTCTCAAAATGGATTGAATTTTGTTTTGAGAGCTAAATTTTGTTGCGCTGTTGATATTTTGCCTCTGTTGACTAATGAGTTTGCCGACCACTGGCCTAGACCAAACAATGTTTCTTTTCGAATGTGATATCCCACTTTTATTAGTGATATTCAAATCTTTGGCCGTTGAGGTCTCGTTGCTCCCGTCTTTTATAACGACCAGATCGCAAAACAATGTGCAATTCATGGTAGAAAAGAGGTTTAAGGTTGTACTTTTCTCGACAACAAGGGGTGGTAGCACGTAAGTTGTTTCAATCGACCTTTGCATACAAAAATCTTGAATTTTTGTATAAGGAGGTCGATTGAAACAACTTACGTGCTACCACCCAAGGTCTCCCGCGCTAACTTTGTAATCCATCTAGGAGTTGGGTTGGAAAGTAAGTTGGATTTCTCCACCCACATCAACTACATATATCCAAAGGGCAATTCAGTCCTGGGATTTATAAAAATATGGTCAACATGAAATTCAAACATGAGCTCTTAGCTTCACGTTGCCTTATATGTTTGTTTTGTTTCACTCTTAGAATTTCTTAATTTTAATTTGCAGAATTTAGAGCCGCTTTTAGTCACTGCATCACTTTTTAAGTTGGAAGTAGTTTCATAGACTCAAAAAATTAGTTTCCCGAATCGATCTAATTACCTTTTGCGCAGTAGATACCTTACCGACTACTTTTGCCTTCATTCTCCACAGACACTACAAGATATTTCCAAATCATCTCTATCCCCAGCAAGAAAACACATTTTCAAAAATGCATAATAAAGACTCTTATGGCCTTAACATCCACTTAAATACTGCTGCCCCACCATAATCTACCTCGCCATACTTTAATCCGAGAGTCTTCCACTCAATCAAGCCTGGCATCGGTTACCCTTGTTAGATATAAACGTGTGACAATCCCGACATTTATTATAATGACCGAAGCTTATGTCGGCGACTAAATGAGAAATTTTGTTAAAATATTTATGAAGTCCCGCAGCCTATCAAAAGGGACGCACGTTAAAGACCAAAAATCTCATCAGCTAACACGATCTTGGCCGCGGAGACCTTAAATGCGAAGATGATCACCGGAGATTCCTAAGAGATAACAGAAAATGAGGGAAGAAATCACCCGGCGAGGCCGAAAAAATCACAACAAGGAAGACGCGCGATCGACAAAAAACGAGAGGGCCTCAGACAAAAAGATGAAAATGACTGGAAATTTGTGCCATGGGAACATCCAGGATATTTAAATTAAATTTTAATTTATCTCCCATCCGTTACTGGGTATCAAAATAACAAATGGGTGGATGCTGGCTAAACAGGTGTGGTTGCATGCTGGAACCCTGCGGTACTTTGGATTTTCGAACTGCGCGACTTGAGGAAAAAAACACACACACGATCTTTTTCTGTGTTATCATCTTCTTTTGGGGATTGTGGTATGATGGCGTTCCTCCGCGACGACAACTTCCACTGGGCCATGCACGCCGGCTCCTCCGGCTTCTTGGCTGCTCTGTAGGTTCGCTTCTTCCATGATGCCTGTCCCCAGGAAGACATAATGATGTTATAGAACTTTGCTTAAGCGTATTAGGTTTCAGGCCATTCTCGAGGAGGAGATCTTATAAAATTATTTAGCACTTCGTACATGAACATTTATCAATGGTGTGAGCCGGGAAGAGCACGAAAATGCCGAGATATATTTTCAGATCGTGAAGACAACTCGAGAAATTTAAGACTCTCGATCCGACTTTTATTACAGCGACAAAATATCACGAAACGTGGGTGTAACTTAATATTATGAATGAAACATGTTTTTGGTTATTGATGATGGTTTTTTTTTTGTTTGTGGCTGGGTGTTAAAAGGAATTATCGAGGTGATGAGAAGGAATATCGGGAAATTTCTTTAATAATATTTTTGAGGAATTTATTTCGATGCTTGTTGAGAATAATAATTGGATACGAAGGTGCAAGATTAAATCTTAGGGTTTTTCACCCATAGTACATTGAAGAAAGAAATATTTCACGGCTTTTAGTGGAACGAGTTCTGCTTTTGTATACCTTTAATGCAATATCACAAAATAAAAATTGTGAAAGATTGCTCATTTCATTCCCCAATTTCAATCTACGTATACAGGCCTATTCAGAACTCCGCTGAAATTGATTGCGTTGCAACTTTCATGCATTGGCAGTATACGATTGTAAGCAAGCGAAGTTCAGAATAGGATTGATAATAAAAAGTCGAGTACTAAGACTATCCCAATCAGTTAAGTAAATGGTTTTTATTTCCAATCCAAAAGTTGAAATATATGTAGGTCCAATACCGAAAAGAGAGTAAAGAAGTCCAGCTTAGCTTTCTGTGCCAATAAGTAGTCCTTTGATAAAAGTAGCACATAATATGCCCTCTCTACACAGCAGTGATTATACCACTTCTAACATACTATTCTGCCGTGTGCTGACCACTAATACTAAACAATATAAAAAATCCAGAAGAGTCTAAACAATGGCGTTTCCCGGAGTAATTTGAAGTGCAGAATCGAGATGAGGTGTGGACCCACCAATATACTGCCCTTTCTACCACAGGGAGCTCGATTATGTGACATAGAAATATAATTTGAAAAGAAGGGAAAAATGGAGAAGCATAGTTCTTTACACGGATGGCTCTGAATCAGAGTCGGGTAAATGTGCTGGATCTGTCTTTCCCTCGCCAAACCTCAGAAAATATTTCCGCCTCTCGTCTTGCAGGCGAAACTCCTGGTAAGAAATTTCTAAAGCCTGCCTAGCAGTAGACAGAAACCCAAGCCAGCAACCATAATAATCCAGCTATGGGATAGCCAAGTGGCTCCCAATATCCAAGCTTTAACAAAATATTTTGTACTAGAAGGTTCCAAGATGTAGAAAAAAAGGGTCAGCTATGAGCTCACAGCCTGCCATTGA
Organism: Thereva unica; assembly: GCA_949987705.1. Lineage (NCBI taxonomy): Eukaryota > Metazoa > Arthropoda > Insecta > Diptera > Therevidae > Thereva > Thereva unica. Next base: position 76,111,792 of record OX465285.1, read on the forward strand.
GAAATAGATCCCGGGTTAATGGATAAAAACCAAACAATTGCTTTTCGCTGTAACAATTCAAAATGAAGACCGCATCCGCAACGAAAATGACTGTCATGGAAGTAGCTGAGAAAACAAGCATATATATAAGCAAGCACACTTCGTTGGTCAATATCGAGCTAGTGTGTTATAAGGGCAGAATTCTTTTTCTTCTGCGATTTTAATCCCGTATGTGACATATTGCAGAATGAGTTGTCCTCCTTGTTGTGGCCTCTTTTGGTAGGGTTCTCCTCCACGTTCTTCTAGGTCTTCCAACTCGACGGGTTCCTTGCGGACTCCAGTTAAGGGCCTGTTTGGCTAGATTCGCGTTAGCACCTCGCAAGGTGTGGCCATTCCAATTGCAATTCCATTTCCTTTGCATGATTTCTTCATCTATTCTTTCTTGGCCGGCACGTCGCAATAGTTCTTCATTTGTAGTTCTATCATGCCAGCGGATTTCTAGGATGAAAACCTGAAGGTGCCCTGTGATGAATTGAGCGACTTTTCATGATTCGCAAACATACAAAAGAATTGCCTTAACATTGACTTACAGTTTTGTAATTTGTGATGTTTGGGACAAAAAGTTGTGCAACTTGGCTCAATTTTCAGCTGCGAATCGTTTCTTTCCGAAAATGTACTATACGAAACATGAATACCGCTCCACTTTGTCTGACAAAAACTTGCAGCACCAATTACATTAAATTTCGCCTTATCTCTTAAAAATGCCCATATCTCACTATTGCCTATTTTAACTCCGGCCACACATTACCAAAGTTTCCCTCGACTTGAAGCATATTTTAATCATACCTATTCGAAAGTGCCCTTCTCCTACCAGTCTCTCCGATTTTCGGCCTATCAGTTATCTTCCATTTCTGGAAAATCTTCTTGAAAAGTTGATGGCTACTTAATTGCGTATTGTGAGCTTTCAAACTTATAAATAAAAATATGGGAATCTGGCTTTCGTAAACATCAGACCCTTCAATCAGGTCCTGTTTCGGCGAAAACGGGCGTCAAAAGCATATTTTGTTCTTTCAGCTCTTACGCATTTGCAAAGTTTCTTATCTAATCGCTAGAAAGATAAGAAAGGTAGATAAGATAGGTAAGATAAACTAGGTGGCTAAAATTCTTCAAGTGCCCTACTCCACGCTTGAGTCCATCAAGGCTCCATTCTTGGGCCACTTTTATTCAGTATTTTTACTAACGATATTCTAAGATTCATATACATGTAGACGATTTGCAGCTTTATTTTCTTGCGCTAAGAGATGAAATACATGGGTGAAGAAGCTTGCTGTTGACTTGCGTCATGTAACCTATTAGTCGATTAAATTTGCTGCAGGTAAGTCCTTCGAAATCCCAGGGTATTTTTATCTCTCTCACTCTGCTACTGGTCGTCCTGGCATTTCTGCTATCGCGTGAAAATCTGTTCCTCTTGTTTACGTTAATAAAGCAAGGTGGTACTGAATAAAACAATATGGTAATGAATTGGAATAGACCTGATGCGATCTCATTATTTCATTGTTTGTGAAACCTACGGACTCCTGTCTAAACTTCATTATCATTGTGGCTTGTTGAAGAGGTAGGTATGAATTTGCTTAAAATCTTACTACTACTTCTTCTAATGCATAGCCTTTCCATCTATCCCTCTCTCGATTCTTCATGCGTTCATTAACTTGAAGTAGCGTTTAACGATTGAGTAATCCACTCCGTTTTGACTACATTTAACCCTACTCGAACTTCGTTTTGGGCTGCTCTCCAAAGGCAAGTTTACAAACTACTAGCCGACGACTTCACTACCTGCTATTAAATTAACCCAGTGTCATCATGTTCACTAGCTAACTAGCAGAATATAAACAATCTGCTGAGAAAGTTAAAAGCCGGGCTACTTTACTCGCGACTCTCTGGTGTGTGGGCTTGTTAGCTTGTAAACTACCCGTGTGTCATCATAATTGCTAGTGAACTAGCTGCGAGAATTTCATTATTTGGTTTCATTAACTGCAAAATGATGAAATTAGTTCGCGCTAGCTAGATTGCTACTGAGCGAGTAGAAAGTTTTTTTTTATTCTAAACTCGCTTGTAAGCTCGCTCAATACAATCGATCCTTAAGTGACTATCGTGAGCTTCGACTTTTGCGACTGTTTCACAATATCATACAGGAGCGAAAGCCAATTTGTGCAGCTTTCGCAATTCCTCAGAAATAATAATTATTCGCAAGTTCAGCGTTCTTTATTTGTCCTCGCAAGACAATTTTAGAACTCTCTCCCTAAATTAAATTAAATTAAATTTGAATCACCCCGGCCCGCGGCATCATAATGCATTTTCAAAGTGGTCCACGATACCATTTAGGTTGGCCACATATGACATATGACATTGTACATATAATCTGGACTTCAAGAAAAAATACACCAACCTGATCCCAAAATTCAGTCTCGTCTCCTTTGCAAATTCGAGTACACATTTTCCTTTTAAGTTTTTGGAAGAATAGGATCAAAGGATATCATATCGAGACTATAGGTAAGAATAAATATTGAAAATGCTTATTGATGATAGTACCAGGTAAATCATGTTATTTAAAACCAATTTTGAATAGTTAAGGGTACGTAGGTTTAAGGTTTTGCTCAACTCCCGACCGTTCATCTTGGAACAAATTATTAAAGCTAGTTTCATTAAGATTCTGGTTTGGTCTTAACAGGTTAAAATTTCCAAAGGACACTTAAAAGACACGGCTCCATCGTACACAAACAAACCAATACAAATTCCCCAGTCGCACAATCAAAGACGCACTCCTCGTTGACATTTTCATTCACGTACATTATCAGCATTCCTTGAGCAATTACTGCGCTCTAATATAAAATTCATTTCGACATAATCAAAAAGAAGAAAAAAAAAACTAAAAATTTGCACACATCAACAATAAAAAAAAGTCCGCCATTTATATATTTAAAACAATTTCCCAACTCTCAGCATTGATTCGCCGCGATGAGGCAAGACAAGTTCACACAAAAAGCAGAAAACTAAACCCAAAACCAACAAGACGAAGACTCATTTGGATGGCAGCCATGCTGGGAATATTCATTGGCCAAGAGGAGCAACTATTTATCGCGGTTATTCATATCCATTATCCATCAAGTTGTCTAGTCACATATAGAATGAATTTTTTGGCACCGTCGGGGCCGCGATCGGTCAATAAACGATGAGGAATGGCGGCGATCTGGCCGGCGATCGATATATTGTTTCCGATACTGATTGTTGATTAGATAAATTTTTCATAGAGGATAAAATAGATTGAATTTAAGATAAATAAGATATTTTTAATGCGAATGTATTTTCGGTATGTTGCAAACTTTTCTGCATTTGAAACGCTCAAGTATTTTTGGTACGTCCCTTTGATTTGACTGGCATGCAAATGGTGATAGCAGCGCATCGAGGAATTGTGTCATGAAGACATATATTTTTGGGTATTTGCTTTGATAAATTTATTTTATTTTAATTCATTTATATTTGCTTTTGTTGCTTGCAGCGCTTGCACAGCACACTTTGTTGCTGCCTGCATTGATAGAATGACTGTATTGAATTTTAGTACAAGTTGATGTTATTTTTAAAAGCAAATTCACTCTAAATATGCATGATCAACACGAAAAAATAAAATAACGAAAAATTATTGGCAACGTTCGGGTACGTGTTATGAAATCAAAATTTTGTTTCTTATTAATAATAATGGCTTTGTTACTTGCTTGGCTGTTGTAGATGATCTTGACATGATCGTGCTTGAGTTAAGCCATAAAACCGATCATGAAATTCCAAAATATGTTGAAAGTCTGTTGAGAATTTGGAAAACAATTACTTTTATTGCGTGATTTTATACAAGACAGAGTCTTTGCGTGACATTAAATTGAATTCGCATAGCAATTTTTGGTAGCAAAGGTTATTTGGCAACTTCATGGTTTTTGTTACAGTATGACATCCTGCGGAGGTGCTAAGTAGACGAGGTCTAAATAGCACTTCCTGCAACTGTATCAACTGTGCTTCGAACTCACAAACTAATGGTCTTTTATCTTGAGGGGTGTTTGGACGGCACAATCCATACCATACCATATATCCATACCATGTCGATGTCCACAGAGAAGAATCTCATCTCCACTTCTGTGGTGTGTTGCTGTAGATGAGCTGTAGATGTTGTTGTAGAAAGCTACTTAATGGCCAAAACTTTTTCAGTGAAGGTTGTCATCGTGGTAAGAAGTGAAACAAAAGGTCAAAAGATCTGCAGCAAGCACTTAAGTAAAGAATAATTATCAATTCCATCCATCAAACTGTTCTAGTTTCGTATACCACAAGACAAACACTTGACTAACTACTTGGGTACTAGTCTTATGAAAGGGCATTCAATAACACTAAACATTATAGAAGAGATTCTAGATGCTTTCGGACTGCTTGCCCGTTAAGATCCCAAATTTTGAGCCCCCTTCCTTGTACATGCAAGATGTGCTATACTGGATTTTTCCTAAAGTAACGCAGGCTGGTACACGAATGGCCCCATAACAGGTGTGGATACCGGAACCTAGAATGAAACGCCCTGATTCTATAGAGCGATAATACTACTCACCTTAGCAATTCTTTTTCAAGTAGAGTTTTACTCGTTTGCACTCATAAGAACTTAAAAAGGCACATATATCTTTCTCTCCTCTGGTCTGGTTTCGTACGACCAAGTCTATTTCCGATTTGAAACTTAAATTATATGTAAAACAGTTACTTGGAGGAGCACTTGAGGGATATGACTCGACGCGGAATGTGACGAAGTCACAGAGGTCCAGGGAGCATCGCGCGTTCACAGAACAAGCATAATTTGAAATACAAGGATTCGTGCACCATAGCCAAAAATAGCTTTGGCCACAAGCAAAACTGTAAAGAAAAACTCTTTCATGGATCGCTCCTTACGACCACTTTTGGGCTTTGCAGGGCATGTTAGTACTTTAATCGCTGGTTTTCCTCTTTTGGTTTGCAATATCGGCAGTTTGGCTGAAAAATTAATGAGAAATGAGGACTTTCTATACTACAAAGTCACAAGGACTACAAAAAAATTCACAAAAGACTCTATCTGAACAATTAATGTCAAAACACTGCTTATTCAATGTGTTTTCCACGCACTCTCTAATAAACCACTGCAACATACTGCACAGTGCTGCATTGCACTGCTTTTCAATGTAGTTCTCGCTTTAAAATGCCTTTGCACGGCTTCCATGATGTGTTTGTACCTCATTGAGTTAGTGTTCCTTCTTGATTATTAGGGTTAACAGCTCGGCCGCCGTCGTCCGAGTCGTAGCCTCTCATATCTAGTGGCAGGCAACACCAACGCTTCTTGTTGTCCGACGGGAACTCTCCGACATATGGCTTCTTAGTTAGATTAGTTTAGTTAGATTCCGGCATATCCTCGACCACATACCTATCATTCGCAAGCACCTTCGTCACTACATATGGCCCTCTGAATTTCGGTTCCAACATCTATGATTCCCCTGAGGCTGCAGGTTCATGGTGATGGTCGGTTGAGGGGTCGCTGCTTCCATTTCGCTACTGCGACTGTCATTCTTTCGACTGCTGAACTTCTCTGCTCAACAAGCGTAGCCCATGGATCGTCAAAGCATAGGTCGCTTCATCATGCAGGACTAAGATCAATTCGTTGGCCAATAAGACTATTGGTCGATAACCAAACATTAATTCATGAGCCGACCTTTTCTTTGTTGTATCCATCGTTGTTGCGTTGATCGTCTATTATACCGTTGTAAAATCCTTATCGTTTGTTCTACACAAGCTGCAACTCAAGTTCTAATTGTTTGACGGTGCGTCTCGAACACCTTTAAACGCCGGTAAACGCAGTCTCTCGATCTGTCACCATAATTATCGGTAATTCAAAGCTAGTTGTCATCTCGTTCATTAACTTTACGACCGGAGCGGTCGGTGGACGTATTTGTCACAACTTTTATGAACACGAATGTAGTGAATGCAGCTACAGCTAGGAGAGTATGCGTATTCTGTTGCTTGCTAGTTGGATAGGGCCCTTGATGGTCCAAGTAGACCGTGTTAAAGGAAACAACGACACGAGCCATGTAATGAAGTTCTCCCTCCAGGGTCGTTTGGGGGGTGTATGATATTAACAGGAAACACATGACGAAATATACCCTTTCACAAAGTTACTCATCCTAGCGAACCAGAAGTTCTTTGACACCGTTGCAAAGACCACTCCACTGACACTATGCATCGTCATGACATATTCTCAAGATTCGCCATCTGACTGCACTCGGAACTGATGTTCGTCGAAATAGTCTTCTCTCAACAACATAATCTTGTCGTAGTTGCCTTGTCTCATCTGATTTCTGGGTTTTAATGATATGGTTGCTTTTATCGCCCTGATTTTGTATTCACTGGTAGCCATAATACCTATTTGCTACTTGTCTGCCATAAGGTTATCTCTGGCTGTGCTTCCGCATGAAAGGATGATATGAGTCTGGCATCACTTATGTCGTAACAGTGAGTTTTTTCCAGGACTAGGTAGTTAGCCTGGAGCCCAACCAGTAAGTTTAATTTTTACAGCTAAATTGCATTGTAGCCATTTTCACTGTATGATTTTATTACTAAATGACTTCCAATACTATAATTACAAAACTGGTGAAAATGATTACGATTTCATTTCTAAAATATCAAAACTTAATTAAAAAGATTTTGTATTTTTCTTTATAAACTTAAATTTAAATTTCAAGGTTTTTCCTATAAGTCTTAACTGATTCTATAACTCAAAAATCTGTAGCCATGCACATCCATTTTATTGCTACATTTTTTAATGTTTTGTTTCAATCACTCTTTCCCATAAAGTGTCAAGTCTACTCCAGCAAATCAAACAAGGAACTTAAGTGATTCAAGTGTGACAAGAGTGTCACTTAAGTCTTAATGTCAAACAGTGTGTTACGCTAATTTGAATTGAAAGTATCGACAAAAAAAATTATATACGAAATTTATGAAAAAGTTTCACCGAAAAATACCATCGTATCCACAGCAAATTTATTATCGACATATTTACTAAAAACCGTTTTATTTTATCAAGTTTTTAAACTTATAATAAATGCGCATACAAATTATAGTTTTAATCCTACACCCACTCAATGTTTTTTCTTAAATATTTTTAAACAGTTTTGAATTAATCATATTTAAAAAAAAATTTCACAAACCAAACTTACTCCCTACAGAAAAAAATATAGAATATTGCGCAGCATTTTTATGATATATTTCTGCTTATGTTAATTTTTATATCTCCAGCAAAAACATAATATGTTCCCGAAAAGCGTCGTGAAAAACAAAAAACAAAGTGGATCTATGTATAATGAAAATCTTTTTAAGAGCGCGCTACATGATGATGATGATGCTGATCAGAAATTCCACCTCCTTAAAGTCCACAAACACCGAATAATTATTTAAATATATCCATCTCTTAATCCAAGCCTACGTATCGAATTAATGCATAATAATTTGCTTATAAATGTTCCCTAGATGCGCGCGAGCGGTCTAGTTAGAAAAAAGCGCCTTCGTATTACATTCCTCGCCACTTTTAAACATGGAAAAAACCCGATATAATATTTTGTCAAAATAAATAAGATAAATGCCCACTCACCGGCACCGCGATCTATTTCATAACTGTACCGCTGCGGTAATAAATTCCCGAAATATTGAATCCGCACCCCCCGCCCCCCGTCCTCCGACCGCATATGAATTAATCAGGCTGATCGCGCGATTAATTAGTAAAACAGAAATTTTCAAGATCACGTTTGCTCGACTCGACTCGACTCAGGTGGACAAATTATGCGCGAGTAGTTGACATTTCCCTAATTCCGAAGGCGACTTTCACTGCCATACGAAAAAGCGCGCCGTGATTAACAGCCCGGCATCAATCAGCCCGAAGATGGATTAAAAAACTAATTTCGTTCGGCATATGGCGGCTACTATCCGTCCGCTGGAGTGGAGTGCCGCAGCGGACTCATCTGGCACCGATGCTGCTAAAACAGGGGCCTTTAATCTGTCTGGCTGCGTAAATATTCATCGTGTTCTTCGGGCGTGTGACAAATTTTTTGAAAATTTATATCTCCTCTGCGCGCTGCTGCTGTGGCAAACCTTGTGTTTTTCACCTCACACTCTCGGCCCGGGTACAGGTGCTTACTCATAATTTCCACTTAGCTTGAACTGAATTAATTGTGGCTTTTTTGGTTATTCATTCGCGCTGTTTTATGGCTAAAAATTTTTATGGGCATTTTGGATTAGTCTAGTTTTAATCACCTGTCAGAGATATGATGACCAGTTAAACAGGAAATTAGAATAAGGTATTGAACGTGGCCGAAGACTGCTTCGCTGCTGGCCGGGCCTTGAGAAAAGAAAGCTTCGGGAATTAATTGATAATAATAAATTATGGCATTGCCGTGTTTTAGAGCAGATCATAAAGCGATTTGGAGCTTAGGAATTTTAACTGATAGAAAAAAACACAAATATTTTTAAGCAGACATCTTTGGAAGGTCACAATACTGAAAAAAGAAGCAGTTTTGAGCCCGCGGGTGAGAAAGGAGGGTAAGGAGTCGAAGACTTAACTGTCGATCTACCCCAGGGCGAGGAAAGGTGCTTTTAGGTACGCATAGTCACGAAGAACAGTGAAAGACCGCGGTTCTGCTTTACCAGCTCCCATCTCGTGCTACCACAACAGAACTCAGACTTCGGTGATCGAGATGACGTATCCTGGAATACGTTAATTTAAAGTAGCTTTTGTATAGTTGTTATAGAGTAAATACAAACGAGAATGTTCTCTGAAAGAATGTATTGACGTCATGTAGGTATGTACTAAGGTCGGTGCTTATCTAAAGGGCCTCGGTAGTCTAGGGGTAAGGCGCCTGACTACTATCCCAGAGGTCCCGGGTTCGATTCCCGGCGGTGCCACGGTCCTAGCCTTTCCCAATTTCCCACCTACATAACTTTCCTTCTTTCTTCTTCCCTATTTAAATTCCTGATTCCTCCTGTCATAGCCTTCACTAGTTCTTCCCCGCTCCACCAAGCGCATGTCATCGGTTGGTTGATGAGATTCAACTCGTTTCAGGAGGCATAACACTCCAGCGAGTTGTTTCTCGATGCCCCGATGTCAGAGTCGCAAAAATGGTTGGGAGTAGGTGAAATAAAATACCGCAGCTAGGTTGTGACAGTTCTTTCCTTCACTTCTCTCTCTATCTTCCGACTAGAGCTGCTGTTCGACATTTCAAAAATAAATGCATGGTCGACAGTACAACGGGGCCTGTCACATAAAAAAAAAGACCAGACCGTACCAAACACGCGTCATCCGTAATATTCTTCTATAGAATGTGCATGAACGTAACCAATTCTTGACCAATTCTTTATACTAAAACTCCTCGAAAAATGTTAGGAGAGGAATGTTAAAGTATATTACAATTAATTCACCTCGAAACAATTAAAATATTAAATACAACAACCAAACTTGCGTAAAAAACAGTTGTCTCATGGATGGTGTAAATTGTCTTTCAACTTCTTACATTACTTGAAAAGAAAAGAAGAAAACCGGCCCTGGTACCATGACGCTTTTGTTTTGACAAACAGTTGCAAGGGAAAAAAGAAATAGTGGATATTTGATTGATGAAGCTAAGAAAATATATACAAGGGAACAAAAGAGGAAATATGGTACGATGAGGGATTTAACAAGCTTGAGCCGAATAGCGGAGGACAGAAGTCTACCATAAAGGATTTAGTTTAAGGAGTTTGATAGAACTCCATTCACTTATATGGGATAAGGTACTATTGAGTTGAGAAATACAGGATTCAATCTGATTCGGTGGCCATGAGCTGGAGATCATCAGCGTACAGATGAAAGGAGCAGCGATGGATTGTAGAGGGAAGGTTCTTCTTCTTCTTATTTTATCCGTTAGCTGGCGGTACGAGCGGGACGTCCCCGCAACGGATACGCTGGTGTCGGTGCCGCTCGGTCTCGAACTCCATTCACGATTCGTTTCCATTGTTGACGATTTTTGGCGACGTCTTTAGCCTCGATAACTGATAGTCGTTGATTCGTTAGGTCACCCTCGATATTCTTTAGCCAGGTTTTCTTCGGTGCCGATCGTAACGATTTTCCAGTCTACGGGACGGTCTCGCCATAGAAGTTAAGTGGCAAGAGGTTATCATCCATTTGGCAAACATGTCCAAACCACCATAATCAACGTTTTTGCATTTCTTCTTCGATCAGTGTCTGTTGATAGCATCTTTGTCGAACTGTCCCGTTTCGAAGGCGATCGCGGAGTGAGACAAAGAGTATCTGCCTTTGGAAGACCTCGAGCTTCTTAACGTCCGGTTTGAGCAGTATCCATGTTTCAGATCCATAAACAAGAATAGGAAGGATCATCGATGTCACTATCGTTTCCTCAACCAATGATCTCAAATATTTGACCCTCGAAACCTGTTCGATTTGGGTTCCATCGAGGTGAACACTGGCCCTCGATCGGTCCATTGTGAGCACTTTGGTCTTTTCCGCATTGATTTTTAACCCGTATGACTTGGCGATACGGGAAATGTATAAGAAATGTATAAGATGTCCGTTGCTTCGGCATTCGTGACGGCGAAGGCGACGCTATCGTCGGTGAACCTTAGGTCGGTTACGAAGTTGTTGTCGTCGTATCGAACTCCGATTCGTCCATCGAATGCTTCACGTATAATATACGGCGTTGAAGAGAAGTGTCGAAGCGACGTCTCCCTGTCGGACACTCGTTTAAATCGGGAACTCCTCAGAATGTCGCTTTGAATAGGAACGATGCAGGTTGAGCCATCGTACGACGCTTGGAGAAGTTGGATGATTCTCAATGGCACGTGTTCGGTTTCCAAGACTCTGCACAAGCTGTTCCAATCGGCCCAATCGAAAGCGGATTTGAAATCGATGAAAACGACGACAGTTCGTTTGCCGCAACGAATTTTTTCTTCCATTAGCTAACGGAGTGCGAATATTTGATCAATGCATCTTCGTTGTGGTCTAAATCCCGCTTGTTCTTTCCGGCTTGTTTGCTCTCGATGTTTCTGTAGTCTGACGGAAAGTCATTTATATACAATGAGAAAAGGAGAGGGCCACGAATTAAGCCTTGTGGCACTCCCAACGGCACGGGAAGAAAAGAGGATATGGCGCTGTTATGCATTGAAGTCTATTAGTAAGAAAGGAAGAGATAAGTCGAGTATACAGAAGAAGAGAAGTGTTAGAGTTGCCTATGTTTGTAAAGTAGAAGCGAGTGTACCACAGATTCGAATGCCTCAGAGAAATCAAGAACTGATATCGCAAAGTCACCCTGGTCGAGAGCAGAACGAAGATCACTAGTCACCTTTAATTCAACGGTCTCATAGCTATGTGATTTATGGAAACCAGATTGGAAAGGAAGTTATTGGATTCAATCGGAGGACTTGGATAAAGAGAATTTTCTCAAAGACCTTAGTAAGAAATTAAAGAATACTGATAGGACGAAAACCTAATAAGTGAGAGGGTGAGGGCTTTTTTTCGGACCAATTTCAAATCAATATCACCACAACTGCAAAATAAAAGGAAGCTACTCTTGGCTTATGGGTGTAGCGAGGCGCACCGGGTTCCAGCTAGTTCAGATTGCATTAAACTTTGAAATCCTCAATGCATTTCCAAATTTTATATGAATTTTCTCAGACTTGTTTGTATTTATATGAAGCAAGTAAAGTTATGGTAAAAATGCAATCTGTATTAAATAAAGCGTTCTAATAAATCTTTCTTATCTGCTGGCTTAAAAATTTTTAAATGCTTCAACCAAAATTTCTCCAAATATCTATCCAGTTTCTGAGTTAATTTGTTGGTGTATCTTTTAAGAAACTTAAACTTTGCAAATTCGTTTCATGTATTACAAAAAAATATCAATGTAAAAAATTATCAAACATCTCCAGCTGAATAAAAACTCCTCCAAAAAAAAAAACACCATCCTTGTACATCGAATATAATTAACACATAAATTTCGAAATTCATGGGGAAAAAGAACATATAGAGTCCGAGCTGAAGTTAATAAGGCCTCTTAATTATAATGAGACAAGCAGCAGTAGGTACACGTTTTTATCCAAATCAGATAATTCACACACAACTCGCCAAAACAGCCCTCAACTGCCCTCTGCCTACAAATATGGATCCGGCTGCTGGGTCTGACCTCGGCGATGGGGCGACAAGGGAGACTTCTGTTTTTAAAATAAATCCACATCCTTCGAATGCTTCTTATTTATATATTCATTCCCAGTGAATTTAGGTCTTCAGGCCGTGCCTGTCGACACGATGGATCTGCAGCCCTGATAATTTTTAATAAGTATCCTTCCTCCAGCCTTTGCTCTGATCTAGATATTGGGGCAAAATTTATAACCGAGCACGAAAAAAATATGTTGTTCCACTATGCGACGATCTTCAGGCAGAAGAAGACCTCAAAACTCTTTTTCGGGAAACGCTGTATTCAATCCGTTCATCCGTTGGCTTCAATCCGTTCTGCAGTCGTCGTAATCCGCTAATTGCTTGGAAAAGTCCGACGAGATCCGGGCTGATTCTAGCGCGACTTTTAAAGGCTGCGAGCCACCAGAACACATTCTTCCATCCCTGATTAAGTTGAGCCGCAAACACAGGTCGGTATTTATGTGTTTCATTAAGACTATTAGAATAAATTTCCGTTCATAAGGTCTCAATAAATTGTCCGCCTTGGCGAAATAAGAACAAAGCGAACGCCAACCGCAAAAAGAAAACCCGAGACATTTCCCTTTGACCAAAGAAAGGAATGGCGGAGAGAAACTCCTTGGTACGATCGACATAAAACGTGAAGTCGGCCGGGGAACAACACACAATTAAGAACTAAAACGAAATAATCAGAAAGGAAGGCATTGCTGCGGGGCGACTTATTAGAGTCGGCGAAATAATAAAATTCAGAAAGTACACAACCGGCATTAGAGGAGCCCCGGTCTGTATGGGCTGGAAGCGTATAGGAAACCTCGGGGCCCCGACTGCGACCGGCTTGGGGCACCTTCGAGTAGCTGTGGCGGAGCACCTCTGGAAGTAAGATATCTTCCTGCGATGCTCGGGCCGCAATAAATGAAAAACAACGAGTAATGAGAGCAAGTCGCATTGTAGGAAACTCCTTGTCCCATATATTTTTTTGTTGTCGATTATGTGAGATGTATCGCGGAGGCAGTCGTACCTGTGCATGCATATACGAGTAGTATACCTGGTGTCCCACAGCCCTCAGATGCATTGTTTTGAATGCGAGACTGCTGCAGAGACGTAATAGAAGAGTCTTCTGCACGTTTGTAGAAAATACGATTATGAAGGCATCGAATGGGAAATTGGAGATTATCATTGGTGCTTAAAGTTGAATATTAAAGCAACTTTTACAAAAATTAACTTTTGCTTTATCGGATCGCTCGGAAAAGTCGTGCTAATTTGCAATAAATTGAATTGGAACAAGCTTAGGTATGTTAGAGTTGTTGGAAGCGTAGCATTCTTCTTTTTCTTAAATGGTGCTAATGTTCTTGTGGGTCTCGGCCCTCTTAAAGTCTATTCTTCCATTCGTCCTTTCGTTATGATAGTTCTCTTCAATTTCTTATACATTCTCTTCTTCTTCACTTGTAGAACATCATCCATGCACCTTCTTCTTGGTTATCTATCCGATGCCTCTTTTTCCCGTTGGTGATCCATTGGAAATCCAGGCTAACATTCTTTCTACAGAGGCTCGTACAACATGTTCCAGTCATCGCATTCAATAAAGCATCTACCCGGCCTAGACGTTCAATTATAGAGTACGTTGCAACGTGGATTTTGAGAAGAGGGATAAGCCTGCCGTTACACCATCACTGGGGGTCATGTTCAAGAGCTGCATGGTACCCAGCTATGAGTGAAGACAGGCGAGGGTCATCCTCATCTCAAAGATATGGAGAGAAGGAGTCATGAATCCGCGAAAGACTATAGGCTGATTATCGTAACATCCTGCTCAAAGAGCCATTGACTCTCACATCCGCCAATCGGTAGATGTGACCTTTCTGTCACCAGGTGAACAAACCAATCTGCTAGGCCCGTGCCTAAGTATATGGCTGCATGCGTGCCAGGGTATGTGGCGCCTCCAATGTAACATCATACAAAGAAGAGGAAAACGTTTAGAATTGGACCAGACCACAGACCAAAATCGATTCAAAGCATGTGTGATTTTTGAGTGCCGAAAAATTAAATATTTATCGTACTCATATTTATCGTAAATTACTCTGATTTTGGTTTAGAGCAACAGTCCACAACGTCTCACGTTTAGATAAGAAAAATATGTTTCCCTTGCCTTGAACTTACTATTGCAGCACTCAAAAATCCCTCTGAATATGTACCTCCAAACAATTTTGCAGAATTTTGAACTGGAGCCCCAATTCTAAACATTTACCAATATAGGTGCGGGGGCCACAATTAAACGCATAAAACCTTGCAATATATGTTGAGCTTATATACATATGTAAGGCTTGGTCTTGCAGACGAATGGGTAGTCTTGGTATTGCGCAGTCTGAATGTTATGCACTTACTGACGTACTTTCCGTAGCAGTTAGCCGCCTTTTATTTCGGCCGCTTGCGTGTCGTTAACGCAATAAGCGCAGGCCAGGCACGGCCCTGCCTATCTCAGTGGTAGTTCCACCGAGACAGCTCTGGGTCGAAAAGACCATGTATTAAAAAACAATCCAGTTTGGCAGCCTTTTTAGATCTCATAGACGTAGAAGCAAGCATCGGGCATTAGGTAAGTTTCCAACAGTGATTAGTGAAATCTTGCAAGGATGCCTAGATAAAATTGGCAGCTGGGCAGCAGGCTGCGGTCTGGCAGTCAATCCGGGAAAACTGAGGTGATGCTTTTCACGGCGAAAACGAAAATTCTTACCTTCAATCTTCCAGGTTGGGGCATACTCCCACCTTATCCTCTAGAGTGAAATTTCAGGGTCTAATAATCAACTCAACAAGAAGACGAGCATCGAAGAATATTCACCGGCTCTAAGACGTCAGAGGGCGTTGGAGCAGGGCTTTATCTAGAGATCACTATCCCGGTGTACGCTAGTGTCTTTCAAGCTGAAGTGCTGGCGATCCTGAAGGCCTGCCAGAAATGAAATTAGAACCCACACAAGGATGCAGTATTGGAATTTTGATAGCCATCAAAGCCTCTTTAAAAGCTCTGGATTCAGTAATGATGCGCTCGAAGTTAGTGAAGCCGCACTAGATAGGCTAGGTATAAAGTACAACGTGGCTCTCGTCTGGGTGTCCTGGTCATAGGAACATAGAATCAGCAGCATAGAATTGATCCCTGAGGTACACCGGTCGAAATGGTGTAAGTTTTGAATTCGACGCCGTCCAATACCACCTTAACTGAACGGGCCGACGAGAGACTCTTAATATTAAGAACTAAATATATACCAATGGCTTAGAGCTGGGTCAACAGAGTAGGCTGCCGTATTCCGTCAAAGCCTTGGAAATATCTAAGGCAAGCAAACCAAATTTACCGAAGCAATGGATTCTTTGATTAAGATGATGGGTTAAGCACACAAGGAGGTCGCCGGTAGATATTTTTGGTCTAAAGCTGTTCTGTTTATCGTGTATGATTTGGTTAGATTCTAGGCATACCATCGGCTTTCTATTGATTTATTGACTTGCTAGCTTCAGCTTTTTCGCTAAAGGCATAGCATGGACTGGTTTCCAAGAGAAGTATGACAGGGCCTAGAGTTTCCACAGAGGTTCAGCCATAAGGTAAGGCACCTTTCCTAAGTACCGCAGTAGCCCATTTAAAACTTGGGGTATGACGTTCGGAACGCCTCACGTATCGAGACAATTTGTACTTTATGTTTTTTGGGGCGCTGGTCCTGAAAATTGGAGTCCAGGGGCTCTAAATTCGTCGGAGCACCCCTCAAACCGGGATTGCAAATCATTCGACTCGTGTGCGGAGGGCCTTGCACTACACAAAATATTTAAATTCTTTTGTTGAAAATATCTGCCTGCTAAGCAATACAGAAATAACACAAAATCGTCTGCATCACGACCTTAATGACATGACCGACTGCTAAAACAAAGGGTAACTCCTAAGCTTGGTTTAATCATATACCAATTATTTGTCTGTCACTTCACCCTACAACCTTCATGGGAGCAGGATTGGGGGAAAAGGTTTTCTATGAGCTCAACGAATACTCTACCCCAGTTCATGGTAGTCGAGTTGAGTTGTGGTTGCGGTCAAATGACACTTCAACTCAACGACTTAACTCTATGCGTTTCCATTTCCTCCTTCTGTATTCTTCCATCAATTAATTTCATTATAGATTTTTCTTTAGAAGTATTTATTAAATTTATAGTAGATTGTTCGTTGAGTTGGAAAATCATTAACGAAAATTCTTAACTGTGTCTGTTTCCATGACGTAAAACTCGGGTTCCACTCTGATTGAACTCTCATCAGTAATAGAAACACAGTAAATGTCAAGTTACCCTACACCTACGACAGTGGATTCTTCAGGTGCATATGTACGCACTAAGATTACTCTCGCAGTTCCGCAGGGTTGGCCACGATGCAAGATTAATATTTTGATGCGGGATTCGATTTCCTATTCAACTAATCTTGCGAACTGAGTTTGATTGCCTAAATGAGCACCAAGATTGTGTCTATAAAGTAAGTATCTAAAATATCTTAGAAGGTGTCATATGCTAAATGAAGAGGTCCTTTATTTTTTCGCGTTGTTTTAATGTTTGAAGAAAGTTAGAAAAATTGATTTATACTTAAAATTTAACATTCGCAACAACCGATATTATTAAGAGGAATAGCTAAGATCGAAATTAATTCACACTCCTCCTACAATAGGCATGTCCACTTTTTTTGAAATTTATGTAATTCCATTCAAGTTTAAAAACATACCTTCGACACTACGTTCCGTTGTATATACATAATTTCTCGTAAAAGAAATTTACTTATGGCATTAGTATCACAAAAAGTTAAACTGAAGCTGCATGAAAACTGTCGAAATGAAAAAGTGACTAGCTCCCAACACCTGAAGCTCGAACAAAAACCAATCTCGACACACTGCCAGTCATTAATTCCGAAAAAGAAAAACCCACACAAAAACTGCCACCGTTTACCGCAAAGTCAAAGCACCTTAACCTCATCTCGCACCTTTAACAAACACCTGAAGACGACGGATCGAAAAACACCAGTAGCAGATACAAAAATTTTTCGTTTTATTTTTTATTTTTATTTTTCTATAATCAAAACGAAACAAACAACATAACTAATCAAATCCATTCATTGTGGAGTGATTAACAAAAACCCCAGTTAAAACTTATAAAATTAGAAGCCAATGACTTCACAGAAATTTCCATCTTGGAAGAATCTTCGGGGAAAAAGTGTTTCGAAAAACATCCGTGAAGATGGCATTAAAGTGCGATAAAAGTCGTGCTCCTTGCTTTTTGGTCATATTACAACAACAAAAATGACGGAAAAAATTTCGAAATTTCCTAGTGATGCGTGTCAGAATGATGAAAGGAGATGGGGAATTTCTTATAGAGGTGAAGTGACTTTCTGTTTCAAGTAAAAATCAATTCAGAAATCATAAAATGCCGAAAGTATCGAGCTGGAGTGGAGAGGCCGGGCCTGCAGGCGCACGTATACGTACCTGAAGTGGAATACATCCTGAAGAATTTCATTCCGAAATTTCATTCCTGATTCGATCCGTTCTCGAAAAAAGGGCATTCTTCGACGTGTATGGTTTCTAGCCCAGATACATTGGAATCCTTGGCCTTCGTCTGGAGGTCTCGAGGGGGAGTGCATGGACGACGACGACGACGTATGGAAATGAACCCCACAAGAATGAGTTTTTCTGCATTCGGCAACGACGGGGGCTTTCTCATCTAGATGCTGTGATGAAGAAGGCAGAAAAAAATTAATTGCTGTCCGCTAGTTTTGCTCTCCTCAATGAACTTCATCTAGCCCCAAACGGAGGAAGGCTATTAAGAAAAACCGACAGCCGACAAGACGCTGCCCGTCTTTGGGGCCTAAGAAAACCTCAATTCATTCAGATCGTCGGATGCTCTATCCACTGTGGAGCGTCGTCTAACAGCGACAAAACCAGGTCAACGCTGAAAAACTTGATTTCATTCATAAAACTTTTGAAGCCAGTCCAGGTGAATGTGTGTGTCTGTTTTTTTATTTTTTTGCCCCAGCATCATCATCATCATCTTCTACACGATCCGCATTGCCACTCTCCACCATAGTCTCCATAGTCTCCGCGTGTCACAATTGTGTTTTTTTTTGTTGTGTCGTTTTGATTCTTCTCCAAGCAGAAACCTGGCGTGATCAAATTCGTAAGCTTTCACGCACGTTCCACGATCATCTTAGAAAATCGCCGGAGTGAAGCGGGATGAATAGGTTCCACTGTGCATCGCTGTTGTGGTACTATGAAGTGGATCCGATCAGATCCGATCATTCACACTCATCTTCGCGCTGATCGATTGTTAAATGATCGGAAACAGGCTTAAATGTGATTTTATGGATAACCGTCAGCTGGAGGATGGCTGCCGAGATTTTTGGATTTCTTATAGAATTTCTTACTGACACAATTGGCCGGTCACCGGGCAGTCATGCGTTACTTGGGGTGTTATTAGCAGATAGAAATAATAAAATCGAGGTTGATTGATTGATTGGAGGTATTTAAGATGCTTTTTATTGTATGGAAGCATGTTGAAATGCCCATTCTGAAGACAAAACTGCAGCTATGAGATACTGTGGAAGCGAATTCCAGAATGTACCAATCTGCTGGATATGATCACATTCTTTCACCAGGTATAGATTGTCGCAAAGGTGCTATAGTCGACTCAATTGTTAAGTGAAAAAACTAGCAACAATGTAGGTATAGCATGTCCACAAGGGTCCAGTATAAGAAATTAATGATCGTAATTACTAAATTATGATCACATTTGTACCAATAAAACTTGTTAATCATACAATACATAAACAATACATAAAACTCGATATCATTCATGTATATCAGTTTCATATAAAAAGTTGAAGAATCTTAATACCTGAAGATCTTTGTAAGAAGCAGGTGATTCAAGGGTGCGAATAAGTTCAAGCGCAACAAACATCCATGAAATCAAAGATTAATAAACAACCACATACTGGGAACTGACGAATGTTAACTTTGGCTGAGTTCGAAACTTGAAAAATCTTTTGGGGTTTTGACGCGAAATCTGTTCCGGCTGAATACGTATCTTGAAGTATAGAACTTGTCTGTAAATGCTGAATTGCCACCAAAGATCAGTTTTCAGTCGAGACTGTCAACAACAAAAGATGTCCTAGAAGCAGGCATGTGATCAGGTGCTATCACACTGCATGGCCGCGACTAAAAGCTTCCTTCTGTGAACATACAAGAGAGGCTAGCATTTATTTTCCTTATGATATCGCAACGTAGATTTGTATAGTAAACGGATGGCTGCAAGCAGAGGTAATCGTGCGTGCTGAAATTTAGGTTATGACCCGCGCCAAAACTATTGGGAATTTTATGCGCAGGTGGGGAAATGAAAAATCCACATATATTAACAATTCGTGTATGGATAAAATACAAGCGCACGGGTATAGTTTGCCCTTCGAAATTCATTTACGG